>MU766713.1:8154-24842 GCA_026770625.1 Nicotiana glauca
GTATGCCCTATCGATATGAGGGTTCACTATATGTTGTCATTTTCTTTGACGGAATATTTGAAAAGAAGAAAGATGAAAAATTTCAGTTGGCACAATGTGCCAGTACCTGTGATTCAAGAGTTGAGGACGAGATCCTCTAAATTTTTATCTAATGAGAATTATTTTTAACCGAGCTACAAGCTGCGATGGATGTTATATAAGAACAAGATCCTGGTGGTGAAAAGTTTATGTGTTTGAAATTCTCTTTTTATGAAATTAAAATTTTTGTACTATATTTTAAATGAAAGTCATGCTTGTTAGGCTTATTTGACAATTCTTGTATAATTTCTATTCATATTTAGCCATTTTTGTTTTTGATATATACTTTATAGTGCGTTGTTGGGTTATGGAAATGTTGCTAGGAGTTGTTTTGGTATCACACTGACAGGTGGGTAGACCCAATTACAGGGGAGACTCTGCCGAAGTTTCTGAAAAACTTGGGAGTTAGGAGAATTTGGAATATTGAGGTGTGCAAATAAAGAGATAAGTTACATTATGAGTTTCTGGCCATGTATTTTGGGCTGAAAAATGCTCCAGCAGCTCTTATGGATTTGATGAACCAAGTGTTTATACCCTAATTAGACTTACTCGTGATAGTCTTCATTGATAACATATGGATATACTCCCACAGCCACGAGGAGCATGAGCAGCACCGCAGAATCGCTCTTTAGACTCTGAAAATAGTCAACTATATGCAAAATTTTCAAAGTGTAAGTTCTGGTTGAGTTCAGTTACATTTCTGGGTCATATTGTATCAGCAGAGGGTATTCAGGTTGATCCGAAGAGGATTGAGATAGTCAAGAATTGGCCTAGACCAACATCAGCCACAGAGATCCGGAGTTTCTTGGGATTAGCAGGTTATTATCAGCGGTTTGTGGAGGGGTTTTCATCTATTGCGACCCCGAGGACCATATTGACCCAGAAAGGTGTCCAGTTCGAATGGTCAGATGAATGTGAGGCGAGCTTTCAGAAGCTCAAGCCAGCCTTGACCACAGCACCGGTGTTGGTTTTGCCCACAGGTTCAAGACCTCATACAGTCTATTGTGATTCTTCACGTATTGGGCTTGGTGCAGTGTTGATGCAGGATGGCAAGGTTATTGCCTATGCTTCGAGGCAATTGAAGATTCATGAAAAGAACTATCCAGTACATGACCTGGAGTTGGCGGTGATTGTTCACACATTGAAGATATGGAGACATTATTTGTATGGTGTGGCATGTGAAGTATTCACCGATCACAAGAGTCTCCAGTACCTGTTTAAACAGAAGGAGTTGAATTTGAGGCAGAGAAGGTGGTTAGAATTGTTGAAGGATTATGATATCACCATTTTATATCACCTGAGAAAAGCAAATGTGGTGACCGATGCTTTGAGCAGGAAGTCAGCCAGTATGGGCAGTCTTGCTTATATTTTGGTCAGTCAGAGGCCGCTTGCTTTGGATGTTCAGGCTTTAGCCAACAAATTTGTGAGGTTGGATATTTCTGAGCCTAGTCGAGTGCTAGCTTGCACGGTCACTCGCTCTTCATTATCAGAGCATATCCGCGATCGGCAGTTTGATGATCCTCATTTATGTGTCCTTAAAGACACGGTTCAGCGAGGAGGTGCCAAGCAGTTCACCTTAGATGTTGATGGAGTTTTGAGATTGTAAGGGCGAATTTGTGTGCCAAATGTTGATGGACTTCGAGAATTGATTCTAGAGGAAGCTTACAGTTCCCGGTATTCTATTCATCCAGGCGTAGCAAAGATGTATCAGGATTTGCGGCAACATTATTGGTGGCGTAGAATGAAAAATGATATCTTGGCATATGTAGCGCGGTGTTTGAACTATCAACAGGTTAAATATGAGCATCAGAGACCTGGTGTTTTATTTCAGAGAATTGAGCTTCCCGAGTGGAAGTGGGAGAGGATTACCATGGATTTCGTTACTGGACTTCCGATGACCCGGAAGAAGTTTGATGCTAATTGGGTCATTGTTGATAGGCTGACCAAGTCAGCGCACTTCATTCCAGTAGCAGTCGCCTATTCATCCGAGAGGTTAGCGGAGATTTATATCAAGGAGATTGTTCGCCTTCATGTGATGTCTATATCTATCAGTTCGGGTCGAGGTCCGCACTTTACCTCGCATTTCTGGAAGGCGTTTCAGAAAGAGTTAGGCACCTAGGTTCAGCTGAGCACAGCATTTCATCCTCAGATGGACGGTCAATCCGAGAGGACTATTCAGATTTTAAAAGATATGCTCCGAGCTTGTATTATCGATTTTGGAGGTTCGTGGGATCAGTTCCTGCCTTTGGCAGAGTTTGCTTATAATAATAGTTATCAATCGAGAATTCAGATGGCTCCTTATGAAGCCTTGTATGGTAGGCGGTGTCGTTCTCCGGTTGTTGCGTATAGATTTAGTTCAGGAGGCCTTAGATAAGGTCAAGATCATTCAAGAAAGGCTTCATACAGCTTAGTCCAGGCAAAAAAGATATGCAGATCGTAAGGTTCGAGATATAACTTTCATGGTTGGTGAACGACTATTGCTCCGAGTGTCGCCTATGAAGGGCGTGATAAGATTTGGGAAGAAGGGAAAACTTAGCCCTAGGTTTATTAGCCCATTCGAGATTCTTGATCGTGTGGGAAAGGTGGCTTATAAACTGGCCTTGCCACCTAGCTTGTCAGCTGTGCATCCAGTGTTTCATGTATCCATGCTCAGAAAATATCACTGCGACCCATCGCACGTGTTGGATTTCAGCACTGTCCCATTTGGACAAGGATCTATATTATGAGGAGGAACCGGTAGCTATTCTAGACCGGTAGGTTCGATAGTTGAGGTCGAAGAGTTTCCTTTTTATGCGAGTTCAGAGGAGAGGTCAGCCTCCTGAGGCATCGACCTGGGAGTCCGAGTCTGACATGCGGAGCCGTTATCCTCATCTATTCCCTCACTCAGGTACTTCTTTCTTTTGTCCGTTCGAGGACGAACGGTTGTTTTAGAGGTGGAGAATGTGACGACCCAAAAGGTCATCACTTGTTTTCTCAGTCATTTCTAGCTTCTGAGGCCTTAAAAACCTCACTTATAGTTGCCTCGATTTGCGTGCACAGTCCGTGCGCGAAGCCGGAAATTTTGATATTGAAATATATGAATTATGTGAAACAAATTGAAGAATTTTAATATTTATATTGTTAAAGTTGACTTTGGTCAATATTTTTGATAAACGGACCAGGACCCATGATTTGACGGTCTCGGGAGGTCCGTAGAAACATATGGGACTTGNTGGAAATTTTGATATTGAAATATATGAATTATGTGAAACAAATTGAAGAATTTTAATATTTATATTGTTAAAGTTGACTTTAGTCAATATTTTTGATAAACGGACCAGGACCCATGATTTGACGGTCTCGGGAGGTCCGTAGAAACATATGGGACTTGGGCATATTCCCGGAATCGAATTCCGAGGTCCCAGGCCCGAGAAATAAATTTTTCCGTTAAATTGTTTTCTGAAAATATTTAAGGAAAATGAAAATGAAATTTGAACAAAAAGTAATGGTATCAGGCTCGTATTTTGGTTTTGATGCCCGGTACACGTCATATATATTGGTTAAGCGCTTCCTGTAAAGTTTGGTTGAAAACGGACATCGTTTGACATGTTTCGGCCTTAAATTGGAAAATTTGGAAGTTTATGAAATTTGAAAGATTTCTTGGATTTTAAGGCTCAATTCATTGATTTTGATGTTATTTTGGCGATTTGATCGCTCAAGCAAGTTTGTATGATGTTTTTGAGTCAGTGTGCATATTTGGTTTAGAGCCCCGAGGGCTCGGGTGAGTTTCGGAGGTGGTTCGGGGTGTTTTGGACTTAGGAAATATTTGCAGATTTTCTGCAATTTTTGCACAGACGTTTTGTTCTACGCGATCGCGGCCTTGCCCACGTGATCGCACTTCCTTGGCACGTTCCTCTACGTGATCGCATCACCTCTCATGCGATCGCGTAGCTTCCAGCTCCCCTTCTCCACGTTTGCGTACCAGTCCACGCGATCGCATAGACCAAATTGACCCCTGAGCGATTTTCCTCTATGCGATCGCAGAAACCTTCACGCGATTGCGTAGCTTCCAGGTTTCCTTCTCCGCGATCGCAACCCAGTTCACGCGATCGCATAGGGCAATTTTTCTGCCCAGTGATTTAAGTCCCAAAACAGAACAGAAACGGGATTTTTCATCCCATTTCTCAACCTCTCTCTTCTCCACAGCTTTGGGGCGATCTTTAGAGCATTTCTTTACCAAAGATTCTTGGGTAAGTATTGTTTAACTTGTCTTCTTCATTTTTTCATCAACATCAATCAAATTCTTAGGCCTAAACATGTGAAAATAGGTAGAAAATTAGAGAATTGGGTAGAGTTAGGGTTTTCAAAGAAATCGTGATTTGGACCTCATTTTGTGGTCGGTTTTAAGAACAAATTATATATTTGAACTCGTAGGAGTATGGGTGAATTTATTTTGGTTCGAACCTCGGGTTTTGACTAAGCGGGCCCGGGGTCGATTTTGCAAATTTTGGGCAGAATGTTGAAAAGATATATTTAGCCATTTGGGATTAGTTTATGAATTATTATTGATTATATTAAATCAATTGTGTATAGATACGATTGAATTGGAGCCAAATTCAAAGGGAAAACGCATTGGTAAGGATTGAGTTGACCGTAAACCTTCGAGGTAAGTGTTTGATCTATCCTACCTTGAGGGAATAAGAGTTGAGTATAATTGCTATTTGTTACGTGTTGTGTCCGACATATAGGCATGGTGACGAGTATCTATACGTTGGGGGTCGAGAATGACCGTGAGTCTTAAATGAATTAGATTTCGAATTTCTTATGTGATTCTATGAAAGAATTAATTGTTGAGCCTTGGTACCGAGTTATTGTTTCTCTTTCGAATTATAGATATATTGAGAACTATGTTAAAAGTGAAATGGGATCCTGTGGCACGCCAACCACTTATATATTATGAAATGGGATCGTGTGGCACGCCGACCACATATATATTATGAAATAGGATCGTGTGGCACGCCGACCACTTATATATTATGAAATGGGATCGTGTGGCACGCCGACCACTTATATATTATGAAATGGGATCGTGTGGCACGCCGACCACTTATATATTACGAAATGGGATTGTGTGGCACGCCGACCATATATATATTATGAAATGGGATCGTGTGGCATGCCGACCACTTATACATTATGAAATGGGATCGTGTGGCACGGCGACCATATATATATTATGAAATGGGATCATGTGGAACGCGGACCACTTATATATTTTGAAATGGGATCGTGTGGCACGCCGACCACTTATATATTATGAAATGGGATCGTGTGGCATGCCGACCACTTATATATAATGAAATGGGATCGGGTTGCACGCCTGCAACAAGATGAGTTGAACTTGAAAGTGATTTTTATTCCGTTACTCGTTTATTTCGGATATTATATTTTGTTGCCACCCTAGAATATGTTTTTCCCCTTCCCAATTATTACATGTTATTTCCTGTCATTTCTTGTTGTATATATATTTTTAAAATGCACAGGTATATGTGAGTGTCTGGTTCTAGCCTTGTCATTACTTCGCCGGGATAGGCCAGACACTTACCAGCACATGGGGTCATTGTGCTGATGCTAAACTCTATGCTCTTTTTCTGCATATATAGGTTTCGGACAGCAGCAGCAGCAGTAGTGCGAGTGTTGGTATTCCGACCACCGAGACATCGAGGTAGCCTTGTAGGCGTCCGCTGGACCCCTTGTCTCCTCTATCTTTATTTTCATTCTGTTATCTCATGTATTCGAGACAAACAGTTTTATATTTCTTTCAAACGGTTATGTTTAGTATTCTTAGAAGTTCGTGAGTTAGTGACACCAAATTTTGGGTAGTGATGTGTTTTAAACTTCCACGTTTTTATTCCATTTTATTAAACTTAAAGTCTTCCGCATTTATTTAATTGCTTATAGTATATCATGTTGTTGAGGTGGGTTAGAGAATTGTTAAACTTTTGGCTGGCCTAGTTCCATTAGTAGGCGCCATCATGACGCCCAATAGTGGGAAATCCTGGTCATGACAACTGAGAACACTCGACTAAGGTCGATTAAAACCTCAAGGTTCCCTTAACTCGGACAAATTCCAGTTTCTTGGTTTTTCTAGGGTTCTTTGGTTCGATTTGGGATTCGAACAGCTCTAGCACAATTCGAGCCAAAACTAAGGGTGTTTTAGGAACGAGGGAGGTCAGGAGGTGGACTGGTGTGACTTTGGGGTCAAGTGGACAGGCTAGGGCTTGGGAAGGGGATCTTCGATCGAAGATTCGAGAAGATCGATGATGATTCGAAGGATAAGGGGTAGGGATTTGTGTTGAGGGTGGTATGGAGGTTCCGTGGTGTTATTTTCGTGGTCACCGGACCTCAGGCCGTCGGGTTTTCAGGCGAAAGGGCGGGGTGGCGGCTAGGGTTTTGGAATGGGGTCTGGCCTCTGTGAAAGAGACGAAGGGATGTGGGGTAATGGATTGGGGGCGGGGTAAGAGAATATTCTTATATAGTAGGTGGGAAAAATGATCCTGGCTGTTTGATCAACCGAGATCAACGGCCAGGATTGATCACTTGAAAGGGGACGACGCCGTTTGGTCAAGCTTTGAGACCGAGTGGGAACGGGTCGGGTGGATACGGGGTATGGGGAGATGATCTTGGCCGTTGATCAAGAGCGATCAACGGCCCAGATAAGGCGTGACAAAACGGCATCGTTGGGAGATCTGAGAGGTCTGGCCAATTGGACCGGGTATCGGCAGATGTTTGGGCCTGGATTTGGTCAATAATTGAACGGCCCAGTCTGATTTTTCTCTTTGTTTTTCAATTTTTTTTCTTCTATTATTTTAATTACTAATTTAAAAACTAAAATCCTAGATTAAATCAATAAAACCAAAAATTAACTTAAATACTAATCAACTCCTAATAATAATTATCACACAAAATTAAACACCAATTAAAAAATAAAATCACACAATTTGAACATTAAATGCAAAGTACATTATTTTTTCTGATCTTTTCATTTTGGTAAAACAAACTTAATTACTCCTAATTGTAGAATTAAATCCTAAATGCAAATGCCACATATTTTTTGTATTTTTATTAATTTTAAAAAATAAACACGCACAGACGAATGAAAACAATAAAAGAAAAATAACACAAAAATTCACAAAATCACACACAACGCAAAACTATTCTACTTGGAACTTTTGGGAGTAATTTTCATATAGAGCAAAAATCGTGTGCTCACAGCTGCCACTCTTTGCCCAGAAACACGAAGAGGTTTCGTGCAAAGAGCAACGAGTAAAAAAAAAGGATAATCCGATGCGCAAAGCATCCCGCATGCACGCAAGGTCTGGGGAAGTGCCGCACTCAAGGAGGTGTGATGTAGGCAGCCTACCCTGATATCCACGACTCCAACCCGTGACTTATTGGTCACAAGGAAACAAGATGATCATTGCTCCAAGAAGGTAAGTAACTAGTAGCGAGATAATTTATAGACACATAAATATCTAAGTTTTATTTTAAACCATAAGTTTCAAAAGTTTTTTCAAACTCTATGATCAATGGGTGCATAATACTTCTTACATTTTAATTTAATGTGAGCACTATTTGTTTGAAATTTGTGTTCTAAAGTTATTTATATTATTAAATTGTGTTTAAATATAATAATACTTATTTATCATATACTAAAAAATGTGCCACTAAAGGAATAACCTTTTGGTTTTTTAGACGGGCAAATGTGATCCATGAAAGTCAAGCAATAGTGGAGTAACACATATATATAATTTCAACTTTATCAATAATGGAGTCCCACTAATAAAGCAACCGCAATCAAAAACCAAATTGAAAGTGAAACCCTGTTTGAACTGGATTATTTTTACAACGATCACATAGTTGAGCGTGATCAGGTATTATACCTCTAAGAGTATTCAACAACTTATAAGTAGGATATTTCGAAGATTAGTTGTATGACATTTACGTCAACTGAGTATTTATGCCCACCAAAACCCAAAAACTAGCTTCTTCTGGTTTAGACGGGCAAATGCACTATCCTACGTCCCAAGTAATCACTTTTGCAATTTTAATACTCGTCCCTCCAAATCATCAGCTATGATAATAGTCGTTAGGTTAAAAAAACTCTTAACATGATGTAACATTATTTGTTTTGAATTAAATTTGTACCATATTCCCAAAAAGTCACACCATTATGAATAATCAACACTTTATTAATAGACTAATTTTGTTGCCAAAATCATACGCGCCCCCTTAACTTGTATGAATTTTCCTCTCAGACACCTTATCTAAACCATATTTCAATTGAACACTTATACTATTCTAAATGTGTACTTATTGGATATTTTTTAACTAGCTGAAAAATAAAGAGAGTATAATAAACTCATTGATGATGTGGCAAAGTGACAAACTAACAAAGGACGTGTGAAATTTGGGTCCAAAATGATGATTGAGAAAAAAAAAATTGCGAACCACACCCCCATACCTTCCCAACCCTCCCTCTTAATTTCTTCTTCTTTCCAAACAAACGAGTCATCATCCCAAACAAACGAGTCATCGTCCCAGTATAATAAACTCATTGACTAGAGAGTCATGGGTAGCCCTTACATAAAGCAAGTAAAGCAACCGCTTTAGATCCTATATATCTAGGGGAGCCATTTTCTGTTACATCTAATAAATTATGTATAAGTTTAAAAAAGAGTTACGTTAAGTGAAAAAGATTTATTTCTTTCTTTAACAAATATAGAAGAAGTATTTGCAACTACTATGATTTGTACCAAGGAAATTGCACTTGAAACGAATATCGAACCCGAATTTCGTAAGACACGTGTGATATATGGGAAGTAACAATTTGATGCAAATGTTGATAATGAAATCTCAAAATCTTTCGAAGAGTCCTTTAGAGTTGATTATTTTTATACATAATAGACAAAACTATTTTTTTCATTTCAAAATAGATTTGAACAATTCGAAGTATATGAAAATATTTTTGGTTTTCTATTTGGCAGTAAAAACTAAGATCACTAGATGTTGGAAATTTGAAAAAAATATTATCTTAGTCTCGATGTTCCTTAAAGCATAATAATCAATTTAATATTGATAGTTTAGATTTATTTTCCGAACTAAAAGTATTAAGGAAAATAGTAGCATTAGAAGATAACAATTTAATAGATACATTTAATCAAATAAAAGATATAATTCTTTTCCAAATGCCTAAATTGCTTAAGGAATTATGTTCATAACTCATATTACCGTTGCTTCAACGGAAAGAAGTTTTCAAAAATTAAAATTGATAAAATCTTACCTAAGAACAAAAATGTCACAAGAAAGATTAAATGAATTAGTTGTATTGTCAATATCTCTATTTTAAAAGGTAGAATTGGGACTCGCCCCGGTGCGGAGCACTCGTAAAATGCCCCTGGGCTTATGTGTGGGGCTTAGTTCCGCGAGACTTATGCCACGGTCATCGGGGCTTACGCCCCAATTACGCCCAACGCCCAGCGTTGGGCTCGCCTAATAGAACTTTATGCAATTATATGTAACTAACCTTGTAAATCTTCATATTTTCTTAATAAATCGTTGACTATTCAAAATTACTTTTTTCTTAATCATAAATCATTAAGTTGAGAGTATTTATGTCATAATTAAAATAAAAATTATTGCACATTATCCACTAAGACTGTTATGATAGTCAATTTTAAATAATTTTTTTATTTAAAAAGCATTTATTTCTTAACTTTGGTTATGTCTTTACTATATAATAGTCCATATTTTTTTATAATTATTTTTCTAAATATTATTTTTTCACGTTTACGAGATACAATACTTATTAATTTAATAGCTCAATATTGGCTAGTAACTATTTACAAATAATTAGTTATCACGGTATTGTATGGTGAATTTATATATCACTTTATTAACTTGTTGAAACTTAAAAATAAATAATGCTAGAAAATCATATTGAAATTGTGAAATACGTTTTTATATAAATTCTCTTTCAAATTGAAAGCATATTAAATAAAAGGAGTATTTTATGAAAAATATCAAATCATAATATCGAAATTCTTTCGAGTTGCATTACTTCTTAAGAGCTACATATAAGATTTCGTATCGAATACATTAGTTTTAATGTTTGAGTTGCAACGACGTTGCAGCTAATTTGCATATTATGATATATGTAATATTTTTCTTATTATTCATTGTTGAATTATACTTTATATAAATATTTTAAATAGATTATTTATAATAATTTTGTGATTTTAATATAATTTTTATAATTATTTTTTATTTTATACTATTTTAAAATTCTTGAAATTAGAAAAAATTTAAAGATCCGCGGGACTTACGTCCCATGTATCGGAGCTTACGCCCTGCCTCGTTAGAGGTAAAACGCCTTGCCTCACGCCCTCGCCTTTTAAAACATTGGTCAATATACAAATACTTATTAGAAGTTATTAATTATAAGAAAAATATTAATAACTTTGTGTCTAAATAAATCTAAACAGACTTCAAATAATTTAAAAAATTAAAAAGTTAAGGCCCTCGTGGCTTTTGTGGCCAAGAAAATTTATACAGACTTCAAATAAAAAATTTAAAAAATTTAAAAAGTTAAGGCCCCTCGTAAAATTTGGTTTTAGGTCACAAAATTCATCGGGCCGCCTCTGCCTCCAGTCATCTCCTTACACCTAACGTTTTTTTTTATAAATATTTAGATCTGATTATTTTGTGGTTATAAATCTAAATTGTTTCTAGTAGAAGAGAGGGAGGGAGAAGAAAGAGAGTGGTGTTGATCTCCATTTTTTCCGGCAAACAAGATAGCAATAACGGGTGTAGTCGGATTTAAAGAAAAAGAGGGGATGATTTGTGGTGATGGTTTCCAGATCTGAAAAAGATGAAGAAAATGATTATTGCAGTGGTGGTGGCGTCCGAAAACGACGGCGGCAGGATGATGATTGATGGTAGAGGAAGCAGTGGCAAACAGAGAATAGAGAAGAAGAGATTTTTTTTAAAAAGGGCTAAATATATGTCCTTCACGCGCTGATTTTAGGTGTATTACACATATTATGCCATGTCAGCAAAAAGTGTTTAATAGGAAATTATTTTTAATATAGTTATTCAATTAAAATATGACTTAGATAAGGTATGAGACAGGATAATATAAACAAATTTAAGTGGCTGCACATGATTTGGGCCAATTTTCATTCCTTTTTTCCATGTGAAATTATGTTCACCCCACAAAAATATAGAAGAAAAGTGGTAAAAGCGAAGATGTTGGAAAGCTGAAAAAAAAGGATAAAAGATACAGCTGGATAGCACAACAGATGCATATACTGAGACAAAGACACATCTAATCTAATAACTAGTGAATTTCTAGGGAGTGAAAATATACTCATACTATTATTATGACTTTGAACTATTTTCTTGCATCTTTTGGAAAATTTATATTATTATTCAGGAAATTATTGCTCTAATAGATTTGGAAGAAAAAGCTATTGTCCTTGTAGGATTGAAAAACCATTCTCCTATAGTTCTCTTTACTTTTGGCCATGGATTAAGATTAGTTGAATCTTGTTCAATTCATGTGTAATTTTTATTTATTTATTATTTTGTATGTGATTGTGTGCTAATTAATCCATGATCCTTCGTCACGGTATTGCTTCACAATATTTTATTTATAAACCGAAAATCAAAAAGTGTTTTCTATGAAAAAGGTATTTTATACTCCAACAATGAACAAGAGTCGTGTACAATGAACAAGATACATGTATTACTAGTTTCTAAAAGATCGACTTCTTAAAATAACTAAGAGATAAATATTGAAAAACAAAATAATACTATTCAAGTAATGGCCAAGTACTCTTTATGTCATCGATACTTCCACCCCAGTCGCTATCAGAATAGCTAATTAGTCCAAATCTCTATCAAATTTGTACATTATCTCATAACACGTTGTTCTTTGCAAATAGCTTAACTTGTTTTTCAACTCCAAAATATTCTCAATAAGCATGAAAAAACAACAATAGCAGTCAATAATAGCGTCACAACATGTCAGGATGAGTGTTTGGGCTAGCTGCATAAGCAGTGGTGGATGCACCATAAAATTACTAGGTTCGACTGAGCCACTATTCTCAACGCAGAGTATCAATTTACGTGCCTTTGTTGCAGTTATCTTAGCAATAGCCAAACAAAAAAAATACCGTTGTTTGTTTGAGATCAACATGGAACAATTAAGAGAAAGCAAGCATCTAATCAAGATGACAAAAAGAAGATGGAATATGGATATAAAATATGGTCCAACCTATTATATATGGAAACCATGCAGAATTCAAAGACAACGTCATTTATACTATACTAGCAGGGATGGCGAAAAGGTTAAAAGAAAACAGTAATCACTCATATTATCCACTAAAAAATAGGTTGGATAATGAAAATTTTAAAAACGGGTCAAATATGGATAAGAACCATATTAATTATTTAGAAAAATGAATAACCAATGGGTAACCAATGTATCTAACTTTTATATTTGTAAAGTCTCGAATTGGTGGTTCCTCAAGTTAAGGAAACTAAGAATTCTCCCAAAGGTGATCATATGCAAGAAGTCATGGATGCCGGTTAACCCGTTTTTATCCGTATTAAATATGGATCGGGTCGGATAATTTATCCGATTTTTCATTACCCGTTTTTGACTCGAACCATATCCAGGGCCGGCTCGATGAAGTTGGTGGTCTAAAGTCATACTTCAATAAGAGGCCTTCAATTTGCCCGGAAGTTTTTCAGATGAAAAATTAATTTTTTTATAACCTATTTCTTCTAATAATACTTTTCCAATTGATGATATTCTTTTTTACAAAATATTGATCTAAGGTAAAATTTATTACTTTGTATAGAAACTGTTAATATTATTCTATAAACAATATAGGTATTTGAAAATAATTAATTTTCTTTTCTGGTTAGATGCATCAATTAAAGTATTATCTTTTACTTATACTATTTTCTTTATGTTTTAAGTTGAAAATAAGCTATCAATATTAGCACGACTATTATGTTTTAAAATACATTCAACGTTTATCCAATTTTTTCTGTAAAAATATTTAAAATTAGAATAATAGAATTTTAATTCAAGAAGTTAATTTTGATGTCACAATTGGGTTGACGCTCCTTAGCAATGCTTAAAATGTAGAGGAAAACAAAGAAGAGAAAGGTAAAGTGGATCGTCCAAAACTTAAATAAAGAGAATATGAAGGTGTTGTACCAATTCTTTGAAGAGAAACCTAAAATGGATTTTAAAAAGCGGGTCCATTAATGAAGTTAGTGTTCAAAATGTAAATTAGGCAAGAAAATATTTGCCATTAGAGTAATTCTCGTTAACATATATTTAGCAAAAGCAAGATTCATTTTTCCCAAGTTATGTTAAACAGTCCCACATAGCTGTTCTTCTCCTTTAAAGACTAAATAATTATTAAGGGAAATTAATACACTACTACAATTATACACCTACTATTATAAAATTGGGGCCTCAAAAGATAAGGGGCCTAAAGCACTCGCTTGAGTTGCTTTACCCTTAAGCCGTCACTGACCATATCCGACCCGACCCGCCTGTTTTCCACTCCTATACTATAGTAAGGGACAGCCCGTTACTTGATTTTTCAAGTTTGTAAAATTAACTAATTTCAGGTCAAGGCATAGAAACTAATGTTGTTAATTCGAAATAAAATCTATGTTTACAGAACATCTGATGAAGCCTAATTATTCTTCCCAGTAGGCATGAGTCCTAGATGATCAATCAAAACAAACTTTAGCAATCTGTAGTGGTGTTACAATATAAGCGAATGTGGACTTTTGCTAGCTGCATAATAGACCGTAGCATGAGTATGGCTACAACAATTTGCCAAGCACTCCATCTACTCTGATTGTGTTTTTGCTACAGTTTTCTAAGCAATTTTCAAATTCAAAAACATCATCATTAGCATGTTCGAGCTGTGGAAACAACCTCTTGCAGAAATGCAAGGTAAGGCTGCGTACAATAGAACCTTATGGTCTAGCCCTTCCACGAATCCTGCGCATAGCGGAAACTTTACCCTTTAGCAATTTTTTGTCCTTGAAAGTTCTTGATTGGGTAAACTTCAAACCTTTTAGATCACCACGAAAAATCTTCTTCATTTCCAGTTCCACAAGCATAACCAGACATAGTATATAAGGAGGTTTACTTAAGATATTGACATCATCTTCATCCTCATCCAAGATCCACAAAGAAAAACAGAATTGTCCCACATTGTCAGCCATGAATCGAATTCGTCTCTCCAGACCTTCCAGCTTCTCATGGTCGATGTAATCATTCATCTCCGTGGCATATAAGTATCTCAAAAATTTCATTTTCTTTTGAATGATTTTCACTTGCTTTAAACATCGATTTGTCTGAAGGAGTAGTCCATCCGTCAAAAAAGTTTCAGACTCATCCAATTCTAGCGACACCAGTACATCATATTGATTCTTTACGAGGCAACCCATATATTCCGATAGAAGGAACACGTTAATCTAAACACATTAGATAACGCGTAAATCGTAAAACGAGAATTTACTTGTTCTTCGTGAAGCGGACGCAAAAACGAATTGAACCGCGGCTGGAATCATTGGTCGGCGGTGGTTGTCACGTTGTGACGAAGCAACCCCCAATTCCACAGTCTAAACCCTTATTTCTAATTGAGAGAGAAAAAGAGCGCGTGGAAAAATACTGCAGAAAAGTATGTTTAATGTACACACTAAGTGTAGCAACCCACTTGGGAGGCTACTACTTAAGAAACAAATCAAATTCCTTACATACAAAATATTAAAAGAGATATAAATTAAAAATATTCAGAATAATTTAGTAGCGAAAATAGGCCCATGCAAAAAAAGATTCAAAGTGTAATATTTTTTTTATTCCTGATAATACATCATAATTTTTTTTTTATATTGACCATTTCATATTTAAAAAGTGCAAGTTGAAATATTTCTTCGTTATAAAAAATGTTCAATCAAGAATGCAAATATTATAAAAATTTTGGGGTGTTACAACTCTCTCCCCCTAAAAAAATTCTTAATTTGGGTTATGTTAATATTGGCAATGAAGCTCCATGGTGTTGCTATATGTAACATTTAATATTTGTTTGACTAGTTGTTATTAAATATAGTTTATAACTAAGTTTTTGGGTTTTCAATATTTTGTATTTATCTAAACTTATTTAGTAGTTGGGGAACCATTTTATTTTCTATCCAAACCCATTTGTTTTGGTTTAATCTTCAAATGAAAAAAAAGGAAGACTATCATCCTATCTCTCTCTTTCTCTCTATCTCTCTATCTCTCTCTATATCTCTCTATCTTTATCTCTCTCTTCCGTAGAAACAGATTTTTTTTTCTTGAAAAATCAGTGATTTTCTACTAAATCAACAAGAAATTTCGTTTTTGGGTGAAGATCAAGTTGTTCCTCTTGGTAAGTTTCTAAACTCGTTTTTATACTAGACATATACTAGTATTTTGTACATAACTTTTCGTACAGAGATCTGATACCAAAACTTGTAGCAACCCCCTTGGGAGGCTACTACTTAAGAAACAAATCAAATTCCTTACTTACAAAATATTAAAAGAGATATTAATTAAAAATATTCAGAATAATTTAGTAGCGGAAATAGGCCCATGCAAAAAAAGATTCAAAGTGCAATATATTTTTTTTCGTATCAGAGCCACGGTTTGTGATTCTAAGATTTGTTTTGTTATGATAGTATACACTTTCTAGACTCTTGAACATTGTTATCTATATTTGGAAGCACTTCAAGGTTTGATATTGATATGTTTGATATATGTGTTCACTTGTTTTCAATTATGTTAAATTGAGCTAACTGTGACTGAAGAGGGTAATTGGAGAATTTAATGGCTCCAAACCTAAAGTTTATACACCACTAAGCTCTATGCTTAACGATAGTTGTTTTCTATCGTAGGTAATGTTCGGGGTGAAATTTGAAGATGGCCATGATGCAGTAGTTTTTTTTGGAGAACTTGAAGATAACAATTGCATATGCACCTTGGTTTTGCATAGTTTTGGGACATGTACCTGATATACATGATATACAGAATATACCTAATATATACATTAATATATATATGTCACATTATGTACGTTATTTGGAGTCTTGTTGGATTTTAAGACCAAAAGTCTTGTAATAAGCTGAATTTACACTTTGTCTTGTAAATATGTACAAAGGAAAAAACTAGTTTCCTTTTTATATACCCGATAGTTTGAAATTTTTGGATAATGCAAATGTGTAGTGATGTTTTATGAAAGTATAAATTTGTTAGGAAGTTGCTTTAAATCTGTTGATTATTCAAGAAAGGTTATATCATATTAGGTTAATATTTTGACATTGTATTTTTATAAAATAAAAAAAAATAATTATGATGTATTATCAGGAATAAAAAAAATATATTGCACTTTGAATCTTTTTTTGGCATGGGCCTATTTTCACTACTAAATTATTCTGAATATTTTTAATTAATATCTCTTTTAATATTTTGTAAGTAAGGAATTTGATTTGTTTCTTAAGTAGTAGCCTCCCAA
>MU766713.1:25782-38724 GCA_026770625.1 Nicotiana glauca
TATTATGTTTTAAAATACATTCAACGTTTATCCAATTTTTTCTGTAAAAATATTTAAAATTAGAATAATAGAATTTTAATTCAAGAAGTTAATTTTGATGTCACAATTGGGTTGACGCTCCTTAGCAATGCTTAAAATGTAGAGGAAAACAAAGAAGAGAAAGGTAAAGTGGATCGTCCAAAACTTAAATAAAGAGAATATGAAGGTGTTGTACCAATTCTTTGAAGAGAAACCTAAAATGGATTTTAAAAAGCGGGTCCATTAATGAAGTTAGTGTTCAAAATGTAAATTAGGCAAGAAAATATTTGCCATTAGAGTAATTCTCGTTAACATATATTTAGCAAAAGCAAGATTCATTTTTCCCAAGTTATGTTAAACAGTCCCACATAGCTGTTCTTCTCCTTTAAAGACTAAATAATTATTAAGGGAAATTAATACACTACTACAATTATACACCTACTATTATAAAATTGGGGCCTCAAAAGATAAGGGGCCTAAAGCACTCGCTTGAGTTGCTTTACCCTTAAGCCGTCACTGACCATATCCGACCCGACCCGCCTGTTTTCCACTCCTATACTATAGTAAGGGACAGCCCGTTACTTGATTTTTCAAGTTTGTAAAATTAACTAATTTCAGGTCAAGGCATAGAAACTAATGTTGTTAATTCGAAATAAAATCTATGTTTACAGAACATCTGATGAAGCCTAATTATTCTTCCCAGTAGGCATGAGTCCTAGATGATCAATCAAAACAAACTTTAGCAATCTGTAGTGGTGTTACAATATAAGCGAATGTGGACTTTTGCTAGCTGCATAATAGACCGTAGCATGAGTATGGCTACAACAATTTGCCAAGCACTCCATCTACTCTGATTGTGTTTTTGCTACAGTTTTCTAAGCAATTTTCAAATTCAAAAACATCATCATTAGCATGTTCGAGCTGTGGAAACAACCTCTTGCAGAAATGCAAGGTAAGGCTGCGTACAATAGAACCTTATGGTCTAGCCCTTCCACGAATCCTGCGCATAGCGGAAACTTTACCCTTTAGCAATTTTTTGTCCTTGAAAGTTCTTGATTGGGTAAACTTCAAACCTTTTAGATCACCACGAAAAATCTTCTTCATTTCCAGTTCCACAAGCATAACCAGACATAGTATATAAGGAGGTTTACTTAAGATATTGACATCATCTTCATCCTCATCCAAGATCCACAAAGAAAAACAGAATTGTCCCACATTGTCAGCCATGAATCGAATTCGTCTCTCCAGACCTTCCAGCTTCTCATGGTCGATGTAATCATTCATCTCCGTGGCATATAAGTATCTCAAAAATTTCATTTTCTTTTGAATGATTTTCACTTGCTTTAAACATCGATTTGTCTGAAGGAGTAGTCCATCCGTCAAAAAAGTTTCAGACTCATCCAATTCTAGCGACACCAGTACATCATATTGATTCTTTACGAGGCAACCCATATATTCCGATAGAAGGAACACGTTAATCTAAACACATTAGATAACGCATAAATCGTAAAACGAGAATTTACTTGTTCTTCGTGAAGCGGACGCAAAAACGAATTGAACCGCGGCTGGAATCATTGGTCGGCGGTGGTTGTCACGTTGTGACGAAGCAACCCCCAATTCCACAGTCTAAACCCTTATTTCTAATTGAGAGAGAAAAAGAGCGCGTGGAAAAATACTGCAGAAAAGTATGTTTAATGTACACACTAAGTGTAGCAACCCACTTGGGAGGCTACTACTTAAGAAACAAATCAAATTCCTTACATACAAAATATTAAAAGAGATATAAATTAAAAATATTCAGAATAATTTAGTAGCGAAAATAGGCCCATGCAAAAAAAGATTCAAAGTGTAATATTTTTTTTATTCCTGATAATACATCATAATTTTTTTTTTATATTGACCATTTCATATTTAAAAAGTGCAAGTTGAAATATTTCTTCGTTATAAAAAATGTTCAATCAAGAATGCAAATATTATAAAAATTTTGGGGTGTTACAACTCTCTCCCCCTAAAAAAATTCTTAATTTGGGTTATGTTAATATTGGCAATGAAGCTCCATGGTGTTGCTATATGTAACATTTAATATTTGTTTGACTAGTTGTTATTAAATATAGTTTATAACTAAGTTTTTGGGTTTTCAATATTTTGTATTTATCTAAACTTATTTAGTAGTTGGGGAACCATTTTATTTTCTATCCAAACCCATTTGTTTTGGTTTAATCTTCAAATGAAAAAAAAGGAAGACTATCATCCTATCTCTCTCTTTCTCTCTATCTCTCTATCTCTCTCTATATCTCTCTATCTTTATCTCTCTCTTCCGTAGAAACAGATTTTTTTTTCTTGAAAAATCAGTGATTTTCTACTAAATCAACAAGAAATTTTGTTTTTGGGTGAAGATCAAGTTGTTCCTCTTGGTAAGTTTCTAAATCGCTTTTATACTAGACATATACTAGTATTTTGTACATAACTTTTCGTACAGAGATCTGATACCAAACCTTGTAGCAACCCCCTTGGGAGGCTACTACTTAAGAAACAAATCAAATTCCTTACTTACAAAATATTAAAAGAGATATTAATTAAAAAATATTCAGAATAATTTAGTAGCAAAAATAGGCCCATGCAAAAAAAGATTCAAAGTGCAATATATTTTTTTTATTCCTGATAATACATCATAATTATTTTTTTTATATTGACCATGTCATATTTAAAAAGTGCAAGTTGAAATATTTCTTCGTTATAAAAAATGTTCAATCAAGAATGCAAATATTATAAAAATTTTGAGGTGTTACAACTCTCTCCCCCTAAAAAAAAATTCTTAATTTGGGTTGTATTAATATTGGCAATGAAGCTCCATGGTGTTGCTATATGTAACACTTAATATTTGTTTGACTAGTTGTTATTAAATATAGTTTATAACTAAGTTTTTAAGTTTTCAACATTTTGTATTTATCTAAAATTATTTAGTAGTTGGGGAACCATTTTATTTTCTATCCAAACCCATTTGTTTTGGTTCAATCTTCAAATGAAAAAAAAAGGAAGACTATCTTCCTATCTCTCTCTTTCTATCTACCTCTCTATCTCTCTCTATATCTCTCGATATCTCTCTATCTTTATCTCTCTCTTCCGTAGAAACAGATTTTTTTCCTTGAAAAATCAATGATTTTCTACTAAATCAACAAGAAATTTCGTTTTTGGGTGAAGATCAAGTTGTTCCTCTTGGTAAGTTTCTAAACTCGTTTTTATACTAGACATATACTAGTATTTTCTACATAACTTTTCGTACAGAGATCTGATACCAAAACTTGTAGCAACCCCCTTTGGAGGCTTTTACTTAAGAAACAAATTAAATTCCTTACTTACAAAATATTAAAAAAGATATTAATTAAAAAATATTCAGAATAATTTAGTAGCAAAAATAGGCCCACGCAAAAAACGATTCAAAGTGCAATATATTTTTTTTATTCCTGATAATACATCATAATTGTTTATTTTTATATTGACCATTTCATATTTAAAAAGTGCAAGTTGAAATATTTCTTCGTTATAAAAAATGTTCAATCAAGAATGCAAATATTATAAAAATTTTGAGGTGTTACAACTCTCTCCCCCTAAAAAAAATTCTTAATTTGGGTTGTGTTAATATTGGCAATGAAGCTCCATGGTGTTGCTATATGTCACACTTAATATTTGTTTGACTAGTTGTTATTAAATATAGTTTATAACTAAGTTTTTAGGTTTTCAACATTTTGTATTTATCTAAAATTATTCAGTAGTTGGGGAACTCTTTTATTTTCTATCCAAACCCATTTGTTTTGGTTTAATCTTCAAATGAAAAAAAAAAGGAAGACTATCTTCCTATCTCTCTCTTTCTATCTATCTCTCTATCTCTCTCTATATCTCTCTATCTTTATCTCTCTCTTCCGTAGAAACAGATTTTTTTTCTTGAAAAATCAGTGATTTACTACTAAATCAACAAGAAATTTCGTTTTTGGGTGAAGATCAAATTGTTCCTCTTGGTAAGTTTCTAAACTCGTTTTTATACTAGACATATACTAGTATTTTGTACATAATTTTTCGTACAGAGATCTGATACCAAAACTTGTAGCAACCCCCTTTGGAGGCTACTACTTAAGAAACAAATCAAATTCCTTACTTACAAAATATTAAAAGAGATATTAATTAAAAATATTCAAAATAATTTAGTAGCGGAAATAGGCCCATGCAAAAAAAGATTCAAAGTGCAATATATTTTTTTTCGTATCAGAGCCACGGTTTGTGATTCTAAGATTTGTTTTGTTATGATAGTATACACTTTCTAGACTCTTGAACATTGTTATCTATATTTGGAAGCACTTCAAGGTTTGATATTGATATGTTTGATATATGTGTTCACTTGTTTTCAATTATGTTAAATTGAGCTAACTGTGACTGAAGAGGGTAATTGGAGAATTTAATGGCTCCAAACCTAAAGTTTATACACCACTAAGCTCTATGCTTAACGATAGTTGTTTTCTATCGTAGGTAATGTTCGGGGTGAAATTTGAAGATGGCCATGATGCAGTAGTTTTTTTTGGAGAACTTGAAGATAACAATTGCATATGCACCTTGGTTTTGCATAGTTTTGGGACATGTACCTGATATACATGATATACAGAATATACCTAATATATACATTAATATATATATGTCACATTATGTACGTTATTTGGAGTCTTGTTGGATTTTAAGACCAAAAGTCTTGTAATAAGCTGAATTTACACTTTGTCTTGTAAATATGTACAAAGGAAAAAACTAGTTTCCTTTTTATATACCCGATAGTTTGAAATTTTTGGATAATGCAAATGTGTAGTGATGTTTTATGAAAGTATAAATTTGTTAGGAAGTTGCTTTAAATCTGTTGATTATTCAAGAAAGGTTATATCATATTAGGTTAATATTTTGACATTGTATTTTTATAAAATAAAAAAAAATAATTATGATGTATTATCAGGAATAAAAAAAATATATTGCACTTTGAATCTTTTTTTGGCATGGGCCTATTTTCACTACTAAATTATTCTGAATATTTTTAATTAATATCTCTTTTAATATTTTGTAAGTAAGGAATTTGATTTGTTTCTTAAGTAGTAGCCTCCCAAGGGGGTTGCTACAAGTTTTGGTATCAGAGCTCTGTACGAAAAGTTATGTACAAAATACTAGTATATGTCTAGTATAAAAGCGATTTAGAAACTTACCAAGAGGAACAACTTGATCTTCACCCAAAAACAAAATTTCTTTGTTGATTTAGTAGAAAATCACTGATTTTTCAAGAAAAAAATATGTTTCTACGGAAGAGAGAGAAAAAGATAGAGAGATATAGAGAGAGATAGAGAGGTAGAGAGAAACAGAGAGATAGGAAGATAGTCTTCCTTTTTTTTTCATTTGAAGATTAAACCAAAACAAATGAGTTTGGATAGAAAATAAAATGGTTCCCCAACTACTAAATAATTTTAGATAAATACAAAATGTTGAAAACCCAAAAACTTAGTTATAAACTATATTTAATAACAACTAGTCAAACAAATATTAAGTGTTACATATAGCAACACCATGGAGCTTCATTGCCAATATTAACACAACCCAAATTAAGAATTTTTTTTTATATTGACCATTTCATATTTAAAAAGTGCAAGTTGAAATATTACTTCGTTATAAAAAATGTTCAATCAAGAATGCAAATATTATAAAAATTTTGGGGTGTTACACTAAGTGTACTTATATAAGAAATATTAGGGTTAACTAATAACCCTATTGGCCTTAAATCACCCCTTATGGGTGGACCCAATTTTCCTACATCTCCCACTCACACATAATGGGAGTGCTCATCTAGCCTGAGAAACACATTCTCAACTCATCTCCTCAATCATTCATACAGGGAAGTAGACCGTGCGAACAACATACTGTGAGAGTTAAGTGCTATAAATCTGTTAGGAGTATATAGCCTCTCGTCGAGCGCAAACCTGCAAGTAGATCATAAAGTATGCAGTACCCTAGATCATGTAAATCACATTTGATATAGTCTCAAAATCTCAGATATCATTATTTCTTGTATTCACAATCATAACTCATAAGTCATAATTGGTGCACCAGTGAATACAAATAAATGAGATTCTATTAATGATCTTCCTCTTCTCACGATTCCCTTAACATTAGTATGACTGCTTTTCTAGTTATGCTCCGCTAGACCGTATCTGTGTTCATGGTCTTTTGGAAATACACTAAGATAGCTAACATCACACTAAGTCTCAAGTATCTGATCAGAGTCTCTAAGGGTATAAAATCTTGAGCTATCATAAAAGCTCTGGGTCTCACACAACAATAAGTTAAGAATGGACTTATATTAACCCAATTGGCCAACATTAACTCACATGGTATGAAACATGTGATACAACATTTTTTCCCTTTTCCCAATGAGCGTATGTCTTTATCCCATAAAGAATTTTGTACAGATGATATTTAGACACCATAAGTATCTAAATTTGAGTTCTTTAATCTATAATATTATTTTTAACTCACATATGGCTCACAAAGTAGACTAGGTGAATGTTTTTCACCCTAATGACCTTGTGTCATTGTTTAATCGGCATTTTGATGTTAAGCAAATAGCTCTCAAATTATCCTTATGATAATTTTGCTTAAAATTATGTCTCATCTCCTCACATCACTAAGATAAGGAGGTAGTTTCCTGTGTGAGAAGGTCAACCTCATGTCTACTCGACATACTTAAAAAAAATGAACAAAGAATGTACATAACATTCAACAATAAAATATGTATGTATGTAAATCAACTTTATTGATAATCAAAGAATATCAGTTTGAGAACATGGGAAAACAAATAACAAAATAAAGTATCTCAGAGTCTACGCTAGCCTTGAGACCTAGTGTGTCTCACAAATGCATCTCTAGACAAAGGCTTGGTCAATGGATCTACTAACATATCTTTTGTAGACACATACTTCACATTCACTACCTTGCGTCTAACCATGTCTCTCGCATAGTTATACTTGATATCTATATGTTTGGTTTTACAATGAAACATTGGGTCCTTGGTGGAGGATATTGCCGCCTCACTGTCACAGTAGACTAATACTGGTTCAGTATTTTCAGCAATATCCAACAAGTGCTCCAAGAACTTTTTCAACCAAACAACTTCTTGTGTTGCTGATGCGAGAGCCACATATTCGGGTTCCATCATAGATAGTGATAAACATGATTGTTTCTTACTACTCCATGATATGGCCCCATCACTGAGTAAGAATACATATCCTGAGGTAGACTTCTTCTAGTCTAGATCTCTTCCATGGTCAGCATCACTATATCCAACTAATCGCTGATCCTTGCTGCCTTGATAACAAAGGGCATAATCAGTAGTTCCCTTCAGATATCTCATGATCCTCTTTACTGCTTGCCAATGTGCTAAACCTAGGTCGGTCTGATATCTACTTACCAAGCCAACTGCTTGACAGATATCAGGTCTAGTGCACACCATAGCATATATTAGAGTTCCGACTGCGCTCCTATAAGGAACTCGACTCATTATTTTTGTCTCTTCAGGAGTCTTAGGACACATCTGACTTCCCAAGGTATGGCCTTTACTGATAGGAGTTTCAACTGAGCTACTATTTTGCATATTAAATCGTTCAAGAACTTTTCTAATGTAATTTTCTTGTGAGAGATACAATAGTTTCTTTGGACGATCTCTTGAAATCTTAACTCCAAGAATATATACAGCTTCACCCATATCTTTCATCTCAAATTGGGATGATAACTATGATTTTATCTCGATTATAAACTCCTTATCATTTCCAGCTATAAGTATGTCATCTACATACAATGTTAAAATCACAAGCTTGTTTCTTGATCTCTTAGTATAAACGCAATGGTCTCCATCCATCATGGTAAATCCATTGGATACAAGAACATTTTGAAAGTGTATATACCACTGCCTTGAAGATTGTTTGAGGCCATAAATAGACTTCAAAAGTCTACAAACCTTTTGTTTGTGGCCCTTTTCAATAAAACACTTAGGTTGTTCCATATAGATTTCTTCATCTAGTTCTCCATTGAGAAAGGCAGTCTTTAAATCCATATGATGTAATTCAAGATCCAGGCTTGCAACAATAGCTAGAACCAGGCGAACCGAGGTAAATCGTACAGTAGGCGAGAAAGTCTCTTCGTAGTCTATTCCTTTCTACTGTGTATACCCTTTCGCCACCAGTCGAGCCTTAAATCTCTGTGACGAACCAAAGGGGTCATCACCTGTGTTCTTACTCATTTTTTGTCTAGGATGCCTTGAAAACCTCGTTTAGAGTTGTCTCGATTTGCATGCGCAGTCCGGGCACGTAGCCGAAAAGCTTAAATATGAATTCTATGAGAAAAATGATAAATTTTGATATTAATATGATTAATTTTGACTTCGGGAAATATTTTGGGTAAACGGACCAGAACCCGTGATTTGACGGTCCCGGAGGGTCTGTAGAAAAATATGGGACTTGGGCGTATGCCCGGAATCGAATTCCGAGGTCCCAAGCCCGAGAAATGAATTTTTGTGTGAAATTGTTTTCTGAAATTAATTAAGGAAAATGGAAAAGAAATTTGATCAGAAGACTAGGGCATCGGGCTCGTATTTTGGTTCCGACGCCCGATACGAGTCTTATATATGATTTAAGCGCTTTCTGTGAAGTTTGGTTGAAAACGGATGTCATTTGACATATTTCAAACTCAAAATGGAAAATTAGTGTTTTATGAAAAGTTGAAAGAAATCATGTGTTTTGAGGCTTGATTCTATGTATATGATATTCTTTTGGCAATTTTATCGCACGAGTAAGTTTGTAGGATATTTTTGAGGTTGTGTGTATATTTGGGTTGGAGCCCCGATGACTCGGGTGAGTTTTGGATAGGCCACACATTGCATTTTTGAACTGGTAAAGATTTGGTATTTTGGCTTCTATGATTTTCGCAAATGCGAAGAGGAGACTCGTAATTTCGAGCTCACAAATGCAAGCTTTGAGTCGTAATTTTGAAGTCTGGGGACTGGGCATAGGATCGCAAATGCGATTCCTTTGCTCGCAAATGCGGACATTGGAATTCCGGGAACAGGTCGCAAATGTGATCATGGTGCTCGCAAATGCGATCATCTTTTCGCAAATGCGAAGTCCGACATTGTGCACAGTGTTCGCAAATGCGAACTTGACTTTGCAATTCCCAAGTTAGTAGGTCGGGGTTCGCAATTCCCATACCCGCAACCTGCATTTTTCATACTTAGACGAATTTTAAACCTCTTTTCTTCATTCTTTCAAAACACAAACTCCATAGGCGATTTTCCAAGAAATCTATCTTCTTCAAATCATTTGTAAGTCAAATTTTACTTAATTTCTTCAATCTTTAACACCATTAAACATGTTTTCATCTTAAAATCAAGGATTTTCATGGGTGAAAATGGGGATTTTGGGTAGAACTTAAGTTTTTTTAAAATTGGGGATTTGGACCTCAATTTGAGGTCCGATTCAAAACTAATTATAGATATGGATTCCTGGGGGAATGGGTAACCGGGTTTTGGTTCGAACCTGGGGTTTTGACCATATGGGTCCGGGGGTATTTTGGGAATTTTTGAGTAAAACTTTGGGAAATTCATTTTCATGCATTCAAATTGATTCAATTAGCATTTGTTGATACATTTAAGTAATTTGTGACTAGATTCGAGCGGTTTTTGTGGTGCATTCGAGGAGTAAATCTATACTAGAGGCTTGAGTTGAGTTTGGAGCATTCGAGGTAAGTGTTAGGTCTAACCTTAGCTTGAGGGAATAAGAGTTGAGTCTTGTTTGCTACTTGCTAATTGTCGAGTACAGTGTATAGGCATGGTGGCGAGTATCTATACATTGGTATCTGGCATGACCGTGAGTCCTTAAAATGTTATTATCATTATTTTGTTGTGAACTTCATGTTTAATTAAGGATTTTTATATATTGTAAAGGACATGTAAAAGATATTATGATTGTTTGATTCTCTAGAGCATTGGCTCGAATGATGAGGTGAATTATAAAGTAAGATTTGAAAGAAAGATATGGGTTATTGGTCATTCCCTTGCCGGGACATTTTATTGGTTGTTGATTTTCCCTTGCCGGGACATTGAGTTTATTGATATTGTTTCCTTGCCAAGATTTTATTTCGTTGTTTGTTTACTTCTTTGCCCCGTATTTGTGACTGTTGTTTGGTTGAGGAAGTATGATATTGGTGGATCGAGTTGCACGCCGCAACAGTATTAAATGATATGGATCAGGTTGCACGCCGCAACAATGCTAAATGATATTCATGGATCGGGTTGCACGCCGCAATAATGAAATTTATGGATCGGGTTGCACGGCGCGATAATTACATTTGAGGATCAGGTTGCACGCCGCAACAATGATATTTGAGGATCGGGTTGCACGCCACAACAAGGATATTTGAGGGTCGGGTTGCACGCCGCAACAATGATAAGCAATATGGGTCGGGTTTCACGCCGCAACAGTTGCTATCTCAAGTGTGTTTTGTTTGGAATATTTGTTACTTGATTCGCTGTAAATTCTTTGGCTGCTTCTATCTTATTATTGTGTTTCCTAATTGTAACTATTGCCTCCCCCTAACATGTCCCCCCTTCTGTTATTGACTGTTACTTCCTGTATTTCTTTACGTTGTATGTATATATATTTGAACTACACAGGTTGATTGGTAGTCTGGTCCTAGCCTTGTCACTACTTCGTCGGGGTTAGGCCAGGCACTTACCAGCACATGGAGTCGGCTATGCTGATGCTACACTTATGTGCTCTTTGCACATATCACAGTGTTGGAGCAGCTATTGGATAGCAGCAGTAGATTGGGAGTAGACCTTTAGTCCAGAGACACCGGCGTAGCCTTGCAGGCGTCCGCAGGCCCGACATCTCCCCTATCCTTTATATTTGACTGTTATCTCATTGTATCCGAGACAAAACAGAGATGTTTCTTTCAGACCTTGTATTTAGAATTCTTAGATGTTCGTGAGTATGTGACTCCAGTTCTTGGGTAGAGATTCATGTTGGAGATTCCGTATTTTATTCAGTTATTTGTAATTTAAAACTCGATTATGAATATAATTTTGTTCCCTTTATTTCTAATTCTGTTAATTATTAAAAAGAAATAGGTGCTTAACGAAAAGGGATTAAGTTTGGCTTGCCTAGCTCCAACTAGTAGGCGCCATCACGACCCCCGAAGGTGAAAAATCCGGGTCGTGACAATCTCTCAATTGTGCCATTAGCCTTGAGCTTTATTTTGAGAACCCATTTTCTCCCAATTGCTTTGGGTCCTTCAGGGAGGTCAACTAGTTCCCAAACTTTGTTGACTCTCATAGAATCCAATTCATCTTCCATTGCTTTTGTCCATTTATCCTTAGAAGGGCATGAGAGAGCCTCTTTTACATTTTTAGGCTCGTTTTCTTCTTGTAAGAGCATCATAAATAGTTCTCCACCTACAACATCAAATTGTCGGCGGGGAATCTTTTTACGAGAACCACATCTTACTTGTGATTCATCATTGTTCCCATTTGGATCAATGTTGCTCCCACTCAGATCAAGATCATTCATTCTGCTCCCACTTGGAACAAGATCCGTGACCATCTCGCTCCCACTTGGAAAAATATCCATTTGGTCACTTCTACTAAAAGTAGAAGGATTACTCTCATTCGCATCTGATGTTGAAAGAGGTCTTTGATGAGAAACTAATTTACCTTCTGCTAAAATTCTCCCACTCGAATTAAGTGATCCTTGTACTTCTTGATCCATTATCTCAAATAAGGTTAGGTCTTGACCTACCTCTCCCTTCTTAGGGAACTCATCCTCTAAGAATGTGACATCTCATGATTCAAACTCAGTTACACTCCCACTATCTTGCTGACCTATAAACACATAAGCCTTTGAGGTTTCAGAGTATCTTATAAAGATACTTTTCTTTCCCCTCGGGCCCAATTTTGCCATATTTGTGAGAGGAATCATGTGTATAGGCAGCACAACCCCAAGGTCTTAATACACTTAGGTCGGGTTGTCTTCCAGTCCATAACTCATATGGAGTGGTAGTAACTGATTTTGTAGGTACTCGGTTAAGTACAAAGGTAGCAGTAAGCAACGCATCACCCCAGTAACTAATTGGGAGGTTAGCTTGTGCCATTATTGACCTAACAATTTCTAGGAGCGTTCTATTTTTCTCTCCGTAATACCATTTTGTTGTGGAGTATTTGGGATAGTCAACTCATGAACTATTCCCTTTTCATCACAAAAATTATTAAACTTAGTTGATAAATATTNTAGGTTGTTCCATATAGATTTCTTCATCTAGTTCTCCATTGAGAAAGGCAGTCTTTAAATCCATATGATGTAATTCAAGATCCAGGCTTGCAACAATAGCTAGAACCAGGCGAACCGAGGTAAATCGTACAGTAGGCGAGAAAGTCTCTTCGTAGTCTATTCCTTTCTACTGTGTATACCCTTTCGCCACCAGTCGAGCCTTAAATCTCTGTGACGAACCAAAGGGGTCATCACCTGTGTTCTTACTCATTTTTTGTCTAGGATGCCTTGAAAACCTCGTTTAGAGTTGTCTCGATTTGCATGCGCAGTCCGGGCACGTAGCCGAAAAGCTTAAATATGAATTCTATGAGAAAAATGATAAATTTTGATATTAATATGATTAATTTTGACTTCGGGAAATATTTTGGGTAAACGGACCAGAACCCGTGATTTGACGGTCCCGGAGGGTCTGTAGAAAAATATGGGACTTGGGCGTATGCCCGGAATCGAATTCCGAGGTCCCAAGCCCGAGAAATGAATTTTTGTGTGAAATTGTTTTCTGAAATTAATTAAGGAAAATGGAAAAGAAATT
>MU766718.1:0-20460 GCA_026770625.1 Nicotiana glauca
TATGTGTTATAGTATATATAGTTTATATAGTATGTATATATGTAGTATATATAGTATATATATATATATATATATATGTGTGTGTGTGTGTGTGTGTGTGTGTGTGTGCGCAACCCAATCCATATTTGATATATTTGCGGTGTGCAACCCGATCTATATTTAATATTATTGCGGCGCACAACCCGATCCATATATAGTATTGTTGCGGCATGCAACCCGATCCATATATATATATAATATCAACAACAACCATACCAAGTGTCCCGATAAGGGATCATCGATAACTACACTATCCCGGCAATGGATTCAACAGTAAAAGTAAATACGTTCCGACAAGGGAGAATCAGCTATAACCAATCTTAACTCAACTTCTTCTCATCTCAGATAACACCAATACCCAATCATAAGTACTTTCTACGAAAACAAACTCAATCCTTGCTCAATATCGAGAATCATCAATTAAAGCATCCGTAGTATCATTTAAGAACATAACAAATTGCAATTTAAGACTCACGATCATGCTTTAAACCAACGTATAGATACTCGTCACCATGCCTATACCTCGTACTTAGCAAGAAACAAATAGCAAATAGGACACAACTCCTAATCCCTCAAGCTAAGGTCAGATCGAATACTTACCTCGAACTTCCACGACCAACTCAATCCTCAAATACCGCATTTCCTTTTGCATTTGGCTCCAAATCAATAGTATCTATACATAATCGACTTAACAAATCAATAAATACGAAGCAATCCAATCCCAATACTTAATTATAGCTTTGTAAACATTCTTTCCAAAAAGTCAAAAATTAATTCCGGGCCCGCTTTATCAAAATACGAGGTTCAGACCAAAACCCGATCACCCATTCACCCATGAGCCCAAATATATAATTAGTTCCAAAATTTGACCCAAAATGAGGTCTAAATCACAAATATATAAAAATCCCTAACTCTACCCAAATCCCACATTTTCTACACTTAATCACATGATTTAAGCCTAGAAATATGATGTTTGTTATTAAAATTGAAGAAAATGAGTCTAAGATTACATAACTATGAATTGGTGGTGAAATCCCCTTTCAAAAATCGCCCAATTTAGAGTTGAAAAGAAGAAGTTATGAATTTTTGGTGAAATCCCGTAATGGCTATTGTTCTGGTCTTTTAAAATAACTAGTGAATTTACTCATCGCGTTCGCGATGAGTTAGGCCTGTTAGGCCTTCGCGTTCGCATAAGTGGGATCACGTTCGCGAAGAAGAAACTCCTCGATCCCTCATGTTCGTGTCCAAGTGGTCACGTTTGCGTAGGGTATAGCACCCCTCACCCTGCTCAGGCTATTAGCATTCGCATTCGCGTGGCCAGGACCGCGTTCGTAAAGGGAAGACCCCCCAACGCCTCGCGTTCGCGACATGTGTTACGCGTTCGTATATAAGGAATTTCATTTAGCAAAAATTAACACATTGCGTTCGCGAGGGTCCTCCCGCGAACGCGAAGAAGAAAAAATCAGAAATCCAACAACTGAAAACCTGCAACTTTTAAACAGTTTAAAACTTTCCCAAACACATCTGAAACTCACCCGAGCCCTCGGGGCTCATGACCAAACATATGTACTAACTCAAGAACACCATATGAACTTAACTGTGTGATCAAATCACCAAATTAACATCATTAACATCGAATTAAACCTCAAAATCATTGAATTATTTCAAACTTCTTAAAACATCAAATTTTGCAATTTAGATCCGAATCTCGACAAACGGATTTCGTTTCTTACCAAACTTCATAGAATTATCTCAAACCACATATAAAACCTGTATCGGGCGCCGAAACCAAAAATACGGGCCCGATACCAACATGTTCTAATCAAAATTCATTTCCAAATTCTTTAAACAATGTCAGAAATCAATTTTCTTTAAAAATTTATTTCTTGGGCTTGGGACCTCGGATTTCGATTCCGGGCATACGCCCCAATCCCATATTTTCCTATGGACCCTCGGGACCGTCACATCACGGGTCCGGATCCGTTTAGCCTAAACGTTGATCGAAGTCAAATTAATTCATTTTATAGTCAAAATTTATCATTTTTCACAAATGTTCTCATTTAAGCTTTTTGGCAATGCGCTCGAATTGCGCACCTAAATTGAGGTGATGCTAAAAGAGGCTTTTAAGACCTCGGAATATAGAATTCAATTTAAAAGCAAGTGATGACCTTTTGGGTCATCACAAGATCCAAGTATGTGGCTGGTGTTGTGTCACGACCCAAACACCGCTCCGGTCGTGATGGCGCCTCTCGTGAAGACAAGGCCAGCCAACCCATTTACACAGCCTTTTTCAACAATATATAAACATGAATTAAACAGTTTCAAGATAATTAGATAACATGATTTCGCGGAATAAAACCCAATTCAGCCCAAATCGGGGTGTCACAAGTTACAAGCATCTAAAGAATCTAAACACTATTACAAGACCAGTAATATACATAATGGAATTTAAAATCAACGGAAGAAATCTGGTGCCGCGAACGCTGGCAGTCACCTTGCTCAGCTATGATAACAAAGTCTCCAATTAGCATCAGAACCCACTACTGGGTGAACAAATACCTGCATCTGCACACGAGGTGCAGGGAGTAAAGTGAGTACTCCAACTCAGTGAGTAATAAAAGTAAATAACAACTGAGCGGTAAGAAATCACGTAAAACATATCATCATACTGTATAGAAGCAGAGAAAAGCCTTTAAATGAAAAAAAAACAAGTGAAAACTTGTGAAAAACTTTAGAAATATCTAGGCTCAGTTTTAAACCTCTTTTGAAAATGATCTTTTCAACGGTCACCAAACAATGCTTTCAAAACAATTTGCGACGCTGTGCACAGAAATTCGCCCCTCAGGCAATACCCTTATCCCTGGTCAGCCACTCGGGCCCCAACACTCAATGATCAGATAGTACCAGCACATCAGATAAATATCTCAAGAAAACATCACAAACACCAATTAATGAACAAATGCATGAATGCAATGCAATGCATATGATGGTACATTCCAGTACCCACTGCGGCACGCAACCCGAGCCACTTATAATCATTTATCGTCGACGACGCTCACTGGGGGTGTGTACGGACTCCGGAGGGGCTCCTACAACCCAAACGCAATATCAAGACATCTCGTGGCATCAATCAAATCCTGGTCAGCCATTTTTACCTGACCCATTTACATCATACAGTGCCATTGTTACCACTGTTTCAAATCACTGCTGCGGCGTGCAGCCCGAGCCACCCATAATGTTTCAAGTCATATCACATAGTGCCATTGTTACCACTGTTTTAAATCACTGCTGCGGCGCGCAGCCCGAGCCACCCATATCAGTCTAGAAAAAAATCATAAGCCCTTGGGCATTTATAAAACAGTAGTTCTCGGCCCGAAATAACATTTAAAATATCATTTGAGTTTTCAAAACTTAGAAATATGGCTGAGTTTGCAAAACAGTATTAAAAACCTTGGACTGAAACCAAATGATATGCAAAATATGCTAAAAACCGTAATATCAATCCCCGAAGGGGTCCACAAGTCGGCACAAGGCCCCAAACAATGGCAACAAGCCCAATTCACAGTAATAAAGTATGCGTCTCAATCGCCAATATAATAGAAATAATACTCGGGATGGACCAAGTCACAATCCCCAATAGTAAACGATCCCGCACTCGTCATAGAATGCGTGTCACGCCTCAATATAGCGTTACGATGTAAAATTCGGGGTTTCAAACCCTCATGATATCATTTACAAGCATTACTCACCTCAAGACGGCCAAAAGTCTAGCTCGTTATGCCCTTGCCTCTCGAATTGGCTTCCTTGTGCGACGAATCTGACCAAAATCACAACGAATATGTCGCATTATGCTAAAGGGACAATACTCAATCGAAAGCAATCGAAAAATATCAAAATTCACGAATTTGACAAAACCCGAACCCCGGGCCCACGTCTCGAAACTCAGAAATTTTTATACAAAAATGTTCTTCGTCCTCTCATGAGCCCGTACATATAAAGAACACAAAAATCGGAGCTCGTTTGACCCTTCAAATCGACCATAGAAAATCTCAAAATCCCAAGCCCTAAAACCCCACTTTTCTAATGATTTTCATGTTCTAATTCACATATAATCTTGCATTTAACTTGGAAGTAAGTAGAAACAACTCACCTTTGATGCTTGATGAAATCCCCCTTGAAATTCTCTCCAAAATCATCCAAGCCAAATAAAAGAAATGAAAGAAATAAGCCAAATCCGTGTTTAAAGAATCTGCCCGTGCTTCGTCGAGTTGTACCTTGCACTTGTGCTATACAAGTTGTACATCCTATTAAAATTTTTCCTTGTCAGACACCTTCTGTTTAAACACCCATAACGTCTTTTATAAATATCCAAATGACAAACGGTTGGAAGATTTAGAAACTAGACTCGAAGATCTTTAATTTGATAGGTTGTAAACCATATAACTCTTTATATATCCGAGATATGAGCTTCTAAAGTAGGCTCCATGAAATCAGAAAAATCCTGGAGAAACTGCTCCACCAGTCATTTTCAATCGATTATAACTTTCACTACAGATGTCAAAATTACGATTTATTTAGATTTATGGAAACTAGACATGAAGGGCTACAACTTTCGTTTTTGAATCATCTCAAAATTCCTTGTAGATCAAAATATATAGGCCCCCGTAGTACGCTCCACGATTGCTGTCCAAAGGCCTTCAGAAAATTGCAACAGTTCCCTTTTTTTTCTTTTTGGGTCCGAATTCCATTCCGTTAACCTTCCGAAATCCACCCGAGGCCCTCGGGACCTTAACAAATTATATCAACGTATCCCACAATATTATTCAAACTTGTTCCAACCTTCGGAACACCCAAAATAATATCAAAACATCAAATCATCATCGGATTCAAGCCTATGAATCTCAAGAACTTCCAAATTCCACATCTGATGCCGAAAAACGTCAAAACTAGTCCGAATGACCTCAAATTTTGCAGGCAAGTCCAAAATGATATAATGATGCTACAGCAACTCTCGGAATTCCATTCCGACCCTCGGATCAAAATCTCACTTATCAACCGGAATTCGACAAAATACTAACTTTGCCAATTCAAGCTTAATTCTACACCGGTCATCACAAAAATATTCTGGACACACTCCTAAGTCCCAAATCACCTAACGAAGCTATCCGAACCATAATATTGGTATTTTGAGCCTCTAACACATAAGTCAATATTCGGTTGACTTTTCCAACTTAAGCTTCCTTAAAAGAGACTAAGTGTCTCAAACCTTACCAAAATCATTCCAGAATGACTTCAAATTTTGCACACAAGTCACATTCGACATTACGGACTTGCTCCAACTTTCGGAATCGCATTCGACCCCGATATCAAAATTTCCACTTCCGATCGAATTTTCTCAAAAACCTTCAAATTTCTATATTTAGCCAAATGATTTCAAAATGACCTCCAGACATCCATATTCACTTCTGATCGCGCTCCCAACTCCAAAATCACCATACGGAGCTATTCCCGGACTCGGAATCCCAGACGGACATCTATAACACTGAAATGCCTTCCAACCCAAATTTATGAAATTCTTCTAAAATACTAACTTCCACAATATACGCCGAAATGCTCACGGGTTATACAAAACCAAATACGGAGATACGCCTAAGTCCAAAATCATCATACGAACCTGTTGGAACTTTCAGATCTCGATTCCGAGGTCGTTTACTCAAAATTCCAATCTTATCCATTTTCTTCAACTTAAGGCTACCGCAATGAAAATTTTCTTTCCAATTTGACTCCGAATTTTCCGAAATTCAACTCTGACCATACGCACAAGTCAATATACCTGAAATGAGCTATTCATGACTTCCAACTGCTGAACGACGCGCTAGAGCTCAAAGCGACCGGCCGGGTCGTTACATTCTCCTCCACTTAAATAGATGTCCGTCCTCGAACGTTCCAAGAACTGCTCTTAAGTTATCTGAAATCACTGTTTAACACCTCGTGCACCTGCCCGTGCTACCACAACTCATATGGACACATTAGTTTGATCAAATCTGCACATATCCTCTTTTATCCATACAATAAGCTCAAAACCCAATTCCAACACCTTAAATGCTCTGCCATACCTGATACCTGTATATAAACACTGTATCAACTACCACACGAGGTGCCAGAGCACGACTGCGTACCTTTGTTAAATTAGCACCATGCATCGCATAATTCACCATCTAACCACAATGAAACTCCGTGAACCTTAATAGCCAAAATTCCACGACTCTGATGCTCCCAATGCATATGATGATATACTTATACATTCTGTTATAATGCTGACGATACAACCACAACGGAGGAGATGTGAAGAAATTTCTAACCAATTGCGGAGTTAACCAAACATTAATTCTCTCCATTTTGACTAAAATCATCACCTCATTACTACCCAAATACTGGTAACTGCCCTGCAATATACCTCACATAATCCCACTGCAATGGTCCCCAATACCAATAGTCTCGCATCACCTAGTACGAGCTGTTCAGACAACCAATCACCACAGACAATGACCAACGGTCTCACATGATGCAAAAATGCACCAATAGTCCATAATGCAAACAAGATACATAAGGAAATGATTCAGGAATGGACTGCTCAACTCACACAACTAATATGGACTTTTCCCCGGAGAATAGGAATTTATCAAGCCGTTTCACAGCACACATGGCACAATCACAATATTACATGAATTGACGAACACGGAACAACATATGATATTCCAACACCCCTCCTTGAGGAGCGCTATACTGAAATGAACACATCCGACTCACATGAAGTCCATAATCCTATTTAAATCCATTCACCCACTTCAGGTCGATTCTGCTCGCACTGAACTAGGCTGATATCCTTTCCTGGACCCGTAATAAGTCATTTCTTCTCATAACACGCAAGAACTACCACCATAGCCGGGAAAACACCCCACAATCCACAACCAAATGAACTGAACGACTTCATATAGATCTTAGATATTCTTCCAACATTTCAACTTTCTTAAGTCCACAAAATTTAACTAACTCCTAGATTTTTCAAATATTTCGACAGAGTCTCCCTTGTAATTGGGCCTATCCACCTGTCAGAGTAACACCAAAACAACTCCTAACAGCATTTCCACAACCCAACAAGTACCACAAGTATATCAATAACACTAATCTCCACATTACAAGCCCGACATTATCACAGTGATATTTTGACATGAAACGCATCATTTGTATGATCATAACCACATTTCTGGTCTTAATAGTTGTTCATAAATAATTCCATCATTATCAATAAATCTCATATTAACCACCATCTCATTTCAAATTTTTACAATACTGACAACAGAATGTGAGGCATGAAGACATCATTATTACTTATTCGGATTAATGAGTCACATTTAACGCCACTTGGGAACTCATCTCATAAGCTAAAACTCAATGTTTACAGTACGAAAATGGCTTAATATGAACATAAAATATACAAGAATTATCAAATCAACCTAACTGGCATGACTCCCTTTTAATATTATCGTACGAATTAAACTTTACAAAGGAAAACTTTAAACTCATAAATATTTACCACAAGGACCTCGTCCTTATATAACCTCCACCGCGGCTTGCAGCCCTGTTTAAATATTTCACATTGTGCCAACTACAGTTTTCAATTTCCTTTCTTTCTTCTTCTCAATAAATTTCATAAACATTTTTTTATAGCAGATAACGAACCCCCATACCGGTAGGGCATATAATTCATAAAAATAAATTGGAATCAATTATTCCGGAACACATTAAACCCATTGTAGTGAATAATAAACATTACTTTAACCTTACCCCAAAATCCTTGGAGCCCAATTTCTAACATCTAAAATTCTTTTCAAAACCCGAATCTCACATACACACACTGTATAAGTCCGAACAAACTGTGTCAAGCCATAACAATAACCCGAGATATAATCGCATAACATATTAACCAACTCGTATACTCGCAACACCATTCTCGATCACCATAACCACTCAAACCAACCAAGTACCAATAGGAACCCCACATTAAACAGAACCTCGTTCCAAAACCTTCGTACCCCATCAATAATGAAGAATATACAGGAACTCACAATACACAATACATTTCCCATACCGGTAGAAAGTATCTGGTTTAAACCATGGTAGAAACCATCAAGAACACTTGGGAATCAATTTTCTCCTAATCAAGCTATCAGAACTAAATTCCTCTAATTCCACCAGGCCACGTAGGTCATCAAACTCAAGAATACTGCCATATTACTACAGCTAGTTCAACAAAAATTCTTCACAAGCTTAGGTAACACAGACCTTAAAATACCTCAATTCCACTACTAAGATCACCTTCATTCTTGTGAAAATCAACTCAACTTTCTCAATTAGAGTCAAATTCAAATCTCAACACATGCACCCTGTTAGTAGAAAAGAAACTCTCTACTCAACATTATAAGGAACACACCTACGTAGATTATTCCGCATGAGATAACCCACCTGCTTTGCCTCCAATTAACATTTTTGTATACCTTCCACCGTCATACACATTACACAATCACTTAGTCTTCCTGAGTCTAAACTCATACTGTAACATGAAATTTACTTCTCTCCAAACAGGAGAATTGAAAAGATTCTTCACGCCCATAACTCGGAGCTACACCTCTAATCACAATGGAAATCATACACTTAATAGTTCACCTATCATCCAGCAGATCTTCCTCGACACTTCCAAGACATATAGAAATATCTCGCAATACTAACATACCCATCACATTGCTACCCAGCCATCATTCCTACTAATAGGGGCAATACCGGACATATAAGTTCAAAACACTTGCTCACACAACCAGCACCTCAGTGCTCAAGCCGTAGGAAAAGATCCGGCCTCAAGTCCTTCAGACTGGCCCAACATCAACTCATAGAGATCATGTCTCGCCCCTCAATCAGGGAAACACAAGCCATCAAGGCACATCTGATACTGAGTGCCCATGCACGCATGCAAATGCGTGGAAGGAATTTCAAGAGTTACTTTTCAAGCTGAATCAAGAACGCACGATAAGAATTCAAGAATGTGAAGTTTTACTAATGGTTCTGCAGCCTCTCGAGGATAAATATAGACGTCTCCGTATCGATCCGCGAGACTCTACTAAACCTGCTCATGACTCGCGAGACCTATGTAACCTAGGCTCTGATACCAACTTGTCACGATCCAAACCCCGCTCCGGTCGTGATGGTGCCTCTCGTGAAGACAAGGTCAGCCAACCCATTTACACAACCTTTTTCAACAATATATAAACATGAATTAAACAGTTTCAAGATAATCAGATAACATGATTTCGCGGAATATAACCCAATTCAGCCCAAATCGGGGTGTTACAAGTCATGAGCATCTAAAGAATCTAAACACTACTACAAGACCAGTAATATGCATAATGGAATTTAAAATCAACGGAAGAAATCTGGTGCTGCGAACGCTGGCGGTCACCTTGCTCAGCTATGATAACAAAGTCTCCAATCAGCATCAGAACCCACTACTGGTGAACAAATACCTGCATCTGCACACGAGGTACAGGGAGTAAAGTGAGTACTCCAACTCAGTGAGTAATAAAAGTAAATAACAACTGAGAGGTAAGAAATCACGTAAAACATATCGTCATACTGTATAGAAGCAGAGAAAAGCCTTTAAATGAAAAAAAAAACAGTGAAAACTTGTGAAAAACTTTAGAAATATCTTGACTCAGTTTTAAACCTCTTTTGAAAATGATCTTTTCAACGGTCACCAAACAATGCTTTCAAAACAATTTGCGACGCTATGCACCGAAATTTGCCCCTCAGGCAATACCCTTGTCCCTGGTCAGCCACTCGGGCCCCAACACTCAATGATCAGATAGTACCAGCACAACAGATAAATATCTCAAGAAAACATCACAAACAACAATTAATGAACAAATGCATGAATGCAATGCAATGCATATGATGGTACATTCCAGTACCCACTGCGGCGCGCAGCCCGAGCCACCCATAATCATTTATCGTCGACGGTGCTCACTGGGGGTGTGTACAGACTCCGGAGGGGCTCCTACATCCCAAGCGCAATATCAAGCCATCTCGTGGCACCAATCAAATCCTGGTCAGCCATTTTTACCTAACCCATTTACATCATACAGTGCCATTGTTACCACTGTTTCAAATCACTGCTACGACATGCAGCCCGAGCCACCCATAATGTTTCAAGTCATATCACACAGTGCCATTGTTACCACTATTTTAAATCACTGCTGCAGCGCGCAGCCCGAGCCACCCATAAATCAGTCCAGAAAAACATCATAAGCCCCTTGGGCATTTATAAAACACTAGTTCTCAGCCCGAAATAACATTTAAAATATCATTTGATTTTTCAAAACTTAGAAATATGGCTGAATTTGCAAAACAGTATTAAAAATCTTGGACTGAAACCAAATGATATGCAAAATATGCTAAAAACCGTAATATCAATCCCCGAAGGGTTCCACAAGTCGGCACAAGGCCCCAAACAATGGCAACAAGCCCAATTCACAGTAGTAAAGTATGCGTCTCAATCGCCAATATAGTAGAAATAACATTCGGGATGGACCAAGTCACAATCTCCAATAGTAAACGACCCCGCACTCGTCATAGAATGCGTATCACGCCTCAATATGGCGTTACGATGTAAAATCCGGGGTTTCAAACCCTCATGATATCATTTACAAGCATTGCTCACCTCAAGACGGCCAAAAGTCTAGCTCGTTATGCCCTTGCCTCTCGAATTGGCTTCCTTGTGCGACGAATCTGATCAAAATCACAACAAATATGTCGCATTATGCTAAAGGGACAATACCCAATTGAAAACAATCGAAAAATATCAAAATTCACGAATTTGACAAAACCCGAGCCCCGGGCCCATGTCTCGAAACTTAAAAATTTTTATACAAAAATGTTCTTCGTCCTCTCACTAGTCCGTACATATAAAGAACATAAAATCGGAGCTCGTTTGACCCTTCAAATCGACCCTAGAAAATCTCAAAATCACAAGCCCTAAAACCCCACTTTTCTACTGATTTTCATGGTCTAATTCACATATAATCTTGCATTTAACTTGGAAGTAAGTAAAAACAACTCACCTTTGATGCGTGATGAAATCCCCCTTGAATTCTCTCCAAAACCATCCAAGCCAAATAAAAGAAATGAAAGAAATAAGCCAAATCCCTGTTTAAAGAATCAGCTCGTGCTTCGTCGAGTTGTACCTTGCACTTGTGCTATACAAGTTGTACATCCTATTAAAATTTTTCCTTGTCGGACACCTTCTGGTTAAACACCCATAACGTCTTTTATAAATATCCAAATGACAAATGGTTTGAAGATTTATAAACTAGACTCGAAGACCGTTAATTTTATTGGTTGTAAACCATATAACTCTTTATATATCCCGAGATATGAGCTTCTAAAGTAGGCTCCATGAAATCAGAAAAATCCTGGAGAAACTGCTCTACCAGTCATTTTCAGTCAATCATAACTTTTACTACAGATGTCCAAATTACGATTTCTTTAGCTTTCTGGAAACTAGACACTAAGGGCTACAACTTTTGTTTTTAAATTATCTCAAAATTCCTTGTATATCAAAAGATATAGGCCCCCGATACCGAAACACGTCAAAACTAGTCCGAATGACCTCAAATTTTGCAGACAAGTCCAAAATAACATAACGAAGCTACATCAACTCTCAGAATTCCATTCTGACCCTCAGATCAAAATCTCACCTATCAACCGGAATTCGCCAAAATACTAACTTTGCCAATTCAAGCTTAATTCTACACCGGTCATCACAAAAATATTCCGGACACACTCCTAAGTTCCAAATCATCTAACGAAGCTATCCGAACCATAAAATTTTCATTTCGAGCCCTCTAACACATAAGTCAATATCCGGTTGACTTTTCCAACTTAATCTTCCTTAAAAGAGACTAAGTGTCTCAAACCTTACCAAAATCATTCCGGAATCACTTCAAATTTTGCACACAAGTCACATTCGACATTACGGACTTGCCCCAACTTTCGGAATCGCATTCCGACCCCGATATCAAAATTTCCACTTCCGGTCGAATTTTCTCAAAAACCTTTAAATTTCTATATTTAGCCAAATGACTTCAAAATGACCTACGGACATCCGAATTCACTTCTGATCGCGCTCCCAACTCCAAAATCACCATACGGAGCTATTCCCAGACTTGTAATCCCAAACGAATATCTATAACACTGAAATGCCTTCCAACTCAAATTTATGAAATTCTTCTAAAATACTAACTTCCACAATATACGCCGAAATGCTCACGGGTTACCCAAAACCAAATCCGGACATACGCCCAAGTCCAAAATTATCATACGAACGTGCTGGAACTTTCAGATCTCGATTCCGAGGTCGTTTACTCAAAATTCCAATCTTATCTATTTCCTTCAACTTAAGGCTACTGCAATAAAAAATTTCTTTCCAATTTGACTTCGAATTTTCCGAAATTCAACTCTGACCATACGCACAAGTCAATATACCTGAAATGAAGCTATTCATGACTTCCAACTGCTAACGATGCGCTAGAGATCAAAATGACTGGTCGGGTCGTTACATGTTGTATGAGTCCCGATGACATCATGACCGAAGAGAAGAATCTGAAAGCAAGATATCGATTGAAGGAGACAACATTAAAGTAGTAGTTGTTACAAAAAATCTTAGTATTTACACGCAACCATTATGCAGCTATCAAGAGGGGTCTTTATTCACATTAAAAAGAAGTTGTATTTTGGGATGTTGTCTCCCTTAATTTAGCTATAAATAGAGGAATTTGTACTCATTGTAAGGGCACAAAAAATTTGTACGAATAAAGGTTTATTCTACTTTCTTATTCTATTTAACAAGATTTTTCTAAATACGTTGTCCTTATTCTTGCTTCCGGAGAATCTCAACTCAAAATCGGGATTGTATCTTCTTCAAATGTTCTTAATTAATTTACCTTTGCTCTTTATTACTTTTCGGATTAATTTAATTCACATGTCTATAAACCACGTTATAAATTTAATTGTACCATTTTACAGGTAAATAATTTGACACCCACAGTGGGGCATAGACAATTATGGTATTACTTTGATTCATTCATCTTTTACTAATATTTTCTGATGCTTTCTTTTAGTAAAGAAAAAAATAGACATGGCACCTAGTGATGTCAACAACTCACTCGATGTCAGGACAAACACCGAGCATGGGGATCATTCCCGTGGGAGAGATCAACATAATGATTCGACCAGTGAAACCCGCATCGATGGAAATGAGACAACTTCGATTTGTAAAGAACAAAATACTCGATGTGAGAGGAGTCCTAACACCGATGATATAGATGATGAACCTGTTGTCAAGTTGGTGAAAGTCTTGAGAGCACAGTAAATGAAAATCATGAATCATCTTTCAAGACAAGACCAAATAATGACCGAGCTCCAGGAAACAATATTGGTTGCCTCGAATAATTCAAATAGTGGAGTTCAAGCCCCTCCTAGTATGCCTGTAAATCCGAAAATGCAAAGAACCGGAAACATTGCTTCGAGGCATGAGCTCAGATTTAATGATAATCAAGCAGGTAGTGGATCCGGGAATGATAATAATGATAATAACACAGATGATCCTTTTAAAACCGAGCTCATGATGTTCATGAGGGAAATGAATGATCGGATGGATCAAAATGCTAAAGAATTCAACGATCGGATAGATCAGATTCCGAGGGCACCTCCAGTGTTAAAGGGCCCGGATTCAAAGAAGTTTACTCAGCTACCATTCAAACCAAGTGCGGCCCTATAATGGAAAAAACTTCGGATCCACAGGAGCACATCATGACACACACTACAACTGTAAAGGGAAACGATTTGGCTTCGTATGAGATCAAATCTGTTTCGCTAAAGAAACTTGGCGAAACCCTAACCAAGGGAGCCTTATTATGGTACTCTCTTTTACCTAAACTTTCAATTGATTCTTTTGAAATGCTTGCAGATTCTTTCATCAAAACTCATGCTGGGACAAAGAAAGTCCAAGCTAGGAAGACAAGTATATTCAGAATTGGTTGTAGTCTATGCCATCCCGTGTTAGTCTAGAGCTTACCTTGTGCATGAGTCGAAGTGATATGATTAAGTATTGTAATTTTAGGAAGTGATATAGGCATTTTCTTGATTGATCATTTATCCTATTTGCCTACTAGTGCTAATATTATCCTTAATCATCCCCTTTCAGCATAAAGACCTTTTCTTTAGAACCCATAATACGATCCAACCCTTATTTTTTCTAGATCTTATCTTGTTTACCGTTTAACTCTGAAAGCACTTAAGTCACCAGAATGCTAAAGAAAAAGATTCGAGTAAATTTTGAGTGGAACCATAGAAAGGACAAGAGCACACTTCTATATTACTATCCAGAAATAATAAAAGTAAGGAGGGTGTAAAAGAAAATGGAAAAAAGAAGAAAAAAGAAAACTTGAAAAATGAATTACACCTCTCATATTTTTAACCCGTCCAGTGAGTATTTATATGTTGATGTGCCTAAGTTAGTGGTTACGATGACCAAGGTTGCTTGGACAAAGTGAAGTACATTAAAGATAAAGATGGCAAAGTATTGGTGGAAGAGGCACATTCTAGACGTGGATAACAGAAATACTTCCATAGAGTCTTGAATGAAGAGAGGGATACGAATATTTTTATAGGTGATTTGGAGCACTCAAAGTGTCATCGTGACTGTAGATATAGTAGCCGTGTAAGGGTGGAGGAGTTTGAGGGGGCTATGCGCAATATAAGTAGGGGTAGAGCGCGAGCCAGATGAGATCCCAGTGAAATTTTGGAAGAGTACGGGAAGGGCAGGCCTATAGTGGCTGACGAGGTTGTTTAATGCCATTTTTAGGACGGCAAGAATTACCTAGGAGCGGGGGTGGAGTACAATGATCAAATTATATAAAACAGTGGTGATATTAAAAATTGCAACAACTATAGAGTCATCAAGCTACTAAACCATAATGTGAAAGTTTGGGAGAGAGTGGTGGGGATGCAGATAAGGAGGGTTGTGCTTATTTCTAAGAACCAGTTCGATTTCATGCCGGAGAGTTCAACAATAGAATGCATTCATCTTGTTAGCAGATTTGTGGAACAATATAGGCAAAGGAAGAAGGACTGACATCTGGTGTTCATCGATATGGAAAATACATATAACAAAGTCTTTAGGGAAGTTCTGTGGAGATACTTGGAGGCTAGAGGTGTACCTATTGCATACACTGGGGAGATTAAGGACATGTACGATAAAGCCAGGACCCGAGTGAGAATGGTAGGAGGGGACTTGGTGCACTTCCTAGTAAATGTGGAGTTGCATCAGGGATCAATGCTTAGCCTCTTCCTATTTGCCTTGGTGATGGATGAGTTGACACAACACATTTAAGGGGAGGTACCTTGGAATATGTTATTTGAAAATAATATAGTATTTATTTGACAAGACTCGAGGCAGTGTTAATGCTAGGTTGAAGGTCTGGAGGCAGACCCTGGAGTCCAAAGATTTTAATTGAGAAGGACTAAAATAATATACTTGGAGTGCAAGTTTAGTGACGTGACTCGGTAGGATATCATTAAAGTGAGGCAAGAATACAAGCCACATCCAAGAGAGAAAATTTTAAGTATCTTGGGCCTATAATTCAAGAAAATAGGGAGATTGATGAGAATGTTACACATCATATTGGAGTGGGGTGGATAAAGTGGAGGCTCGCATCCGACATCTTGTGCGATAAAAGTGTGTCGTCTAGACTTTAAGGAAAGTTTTACCGAGTAGTGGTTAGACCGACCATGTTGTATGGGGCAGAGTATTATCCAGTCAAGACTTCTCATGTTCAGAAGCTAAAAGTAGCGGAGGTGAGGATGCTGAGATGGATGTGTGGTTATACTAGGAGGGATACAATTAGGAATGAACATATTCGAAATGAAGTGGGAGGGTCCTATATGGTGGACAATATATGGGAAGCTAGACTGAGATGGTTCAAACACGTAAAGAGGAAAATCACAAATGTCCCCGCGAGAAGGTGTGAGAGGTTGGTTATGCGGGTTCAAAGAGAGTGCATGGTAGGCCGAAGAAATATTGGGGAAAGGTGATCAGATAGAACATGGCACATCTTCAGCTTACCGAGGACATAACCCTTGATATGAGGGTGTGGAGGTCGAAAATTAGGGTTGTAGGTTAGTTAGTAGTCGAGTGTATTTCCTTTCCAAACTTGTACTTTCTTCCCTAGTTATACATAGTACTAGTGTTATCCTTATATTCCTTATTTTTACATCGATACTATTACCTGATATTTTCTTTGCTTCATTTTTATTTTTTTGGCGGTTGTTACTATTTCGTTTTCCATAGTTCTTTGCCACAAATGCTGTGATTTCTCTATATTGACCCAAGGGTCATTCCGAAATAACATCTCTACCTTTACAATGTAGGGGTAAAGACTTTATATATACTATCCTCCCCAGACTCCACTTGTAAGAATATATTGGGTATGTTGTGCTTAATGAAGAAGAGCTTACTTGTGTATGACTTTATGTCAAGACATTGAATTAGTCATGACAAAAATGTACTTGAAAGAGAAGTGTAGTGTAGTAAAGTGCTAGTTACTATTCTCTCAATTCTACCCGTCCCTTAGCCTACAGTACAACCAATAAAGTCCTACTTGATCCTAGACTTTGCAAGTTAACTTAGTCGAGTCTTATACTACGGGCAAACCTAAGTACGAACTTGGGTGGTATATGAGTTCTTTGCGAGAGTGAGCGAATTCTTTCAGTGTCCTTCAAATACACTTGAACTCATATTTTGAGCGTGTGGACTACTTTCTCTCTTTGGTTGTTGGTGAGAGCACATAATTTGTAAAGGATGGGTAAACCTTGATTTTGAGTTGGCACAAGATGAGAGTCATAGAGGGTGTTTGGCTAAGCTTGTAAGATGGTCAAACTGGCTTATAATCACTTTTTGGCTTATCTACGCGTTTGGTAAAATTAAAAGTGCTTATAAGTTAAATTCTTATAAGCAAAAAATAAGCTAAAAGCCATAAGTTGGTCTCCCCCAACTTATCAAATTCCAGCTTATAAGCACTTTAAATTTGACCAAAATATTTACTATTCTATCCCGAAAATACTTCTTTTTAAAACAAAACTCTTCGTATACCCGGTTCTTCAGCTGCATATTATTAATTTCAGCACTTTTATCCAAACACGTAACTGCTTATTCTTTAAATCAGTTTCAACACTTAAAAGTGCTTTTAACACCATATGCTTATCAGCTACTCTAAATCAGCTAAGCCAAACGGGCTCATAGTTTGGAATGTATTGGATCCAATTTTTGAGGTTAAGATGTTAGAAAAAGTCACACAAATATTTTAAATAGTCTTGCAAGATTTTTAAACTTTGAGGAAAAGTATGAAGAGCGCGTATGTTGGATATTAATTATTGATATAAACCATTATTAGTAGTTCCGTGCTTAAGTACTTTTAAAATGTAGTTCTTGTTGATACCGTTAAGTTTGAATGTTGCTCGAGGACGAGCAACAATTTAAGCATAGAGTGATGATAAATAAATAAAAATGCATGATTTTGAGTAAAGTTTCATATCATTTTGTATGTGAATTGTGGAGATCACATGCTTATAAATGTGAAATATGCACATTATGTATTTATTGTGTGTAGGAACTAGTTTGGATGGAAGTTAGAAAAAATTAGATAATTTGATGCATAAAAAAGTTAAGAGGCAAGAGCTAGGGCGTACCACAATTGATGCCTTTCATGAAATGTAGGCACGAAATGGCATGGAAAGTAAATCAAAATTAGTAAATTATGGAACTTTGGCATCAACCCCTTGCACGCGAAAGAAAAGAAGAAGAGAAAAAAAGGGGGAGCAATCCTAGGGTCTCGCGTTGCGTGATTCAACTTCTCTTTTAAGAAATAGAAGACCATAAACACACCCCATATCAATCCTATTTCGCATAAATACAACTTGGAGCCATTTGTGAAGGATTACACAATATCTTTGAAGGCAAGAATAAGCAAGGAGCAAGGCGGAAGATTCATGAATGTGATTTTATCTTTTTTCTTTATTTTTCTATTATAATGGTGACGAATTCTAGTATCATAATCATGCAAAAAATTATGAGTAACCAAAATCTATTATCTAGAGTTTGATGCAACCTATAGGATGATGAGTTTCCATTGCGTTTAATATAATTTTGCCATTAGATTTTCTACTGGATCAACTACATGATTATCTTTGTTGAATGAAGGGCCCTCAATTGGTTGTGCCTACACTACAACATTTTAGGCCTCTAGCCACCCTCGAAAACTATGGCCTAAGATGCCATAAGTGTAGCAATTGATCAAAGGCCACACTTTACAGCCTTAGGCAACGCTTTTAGGGGGGTAGCCTAAAGTAGCGTAACCTTTGACCTATGGCCACGCTTTTTACGTGTCTCCATTGAAGCCGCACTTCAAAAGTGTGGCCGATTCGTTAAAAAGCTACGCTTTATATTTCCTCTTGTAGCCACGCTTTTATGACGTAAAGTTACATATTTGAAGCGTGGTCTTTGATTTCTTATAGACAACGTTTTTTAAAGCGTGGCATCTAAACCAACATGTATAGAGCATAGCGCCAAATTGACAGTCCCTATGGCAATATTTTCTAGGCGTGGCATATTTGCCTGCGCTATGAAGTAATATTTAATCCATAATTTTGTGGTTTAAAAATTATATTTGTTTACATTATATTCTATATTCACATTTATTTTAAGCATATACGTTATGATCTCAAGATATATATATATATATATGCATATATATAAATATATATATATATATACACACACACACACACACACACACACACACACTTGAAATAAACTTCAATAAAGAAACATAATTTGTATACTTCAATAGAATAAAAATAATTCAAATGCATGCACTTGAAATAAACTTCAACAAAGAAACATAATTTGCATACTGCCCATACTAATAAAGTACTGCTTCAAGAAGTTCACTAGCAATGAACTCTACAAAATCAAATATATTCATATATATAGTATCAATAATAATAATAATAAACATCACAATTTGTCAAAACGTCTTCACCGTTCACTTTAATAGATCAAATTCACTTGTGGCCTACATCGTCAATATTTTCCTGCACATTCAAAATAAAATAAAAAATTAGAAAGAAGCATATATATAGTATGTAATAGTCATAGCAATATGTTTCTTACTAAGAATTAATGAGATATATTTCACTACTATAACATAACTAAGTCAAACACAAAAAAGAGGATGAATTTGATCATAATATATGTGTCAACGAATCTAGCAAATTAGATATTGTAGCAGCCTTATCATAATCTCAAATAAATTTCTAATTTATTTGTTGAAAAAGTGAACCAAAGTCTCCCATAATGCTGGCATATAGCAACTTATGCGATTTCATGTCAGCAACAATTTCATTGTAGTATTCAGACAACTGTACTAAATAAAAATAGATAGTCAAAGAATAGTGCTTTCCCACAAAAGAACTATACTAGCAGAACCCAATCCCAAACATCAAAGGGAGAAAACTACAAGTTTTCACTTTATGTTGGATCATAGAGACATCTCATGTAACCTCTTAAACATAACTTGAAAATACATTTAGTATGACAAAATAAACTTATTTTCCTTCCATTCATTGATAATTCCTATCGTCACACAATAGAACCCTCAAATGTAAATAGTTTAGAAAAGCATGGTTTTATAACTTAAGATGAGGTAGTTTTTGGGAGTGCTGAAATAGAAATACCTTTTCAAGACTCGGAGCATAAGTTGAGCCAGAAGAATGGGGTATATTTTGGCCTTTCATAGCTCGTGCACTACTTGCATCAACAGGTGAAGGAAGATTAGATCCAGCACACACTTGTATATCATGAACATCTAATTCAGGGTTGTTTTGCACCAATTGACTTAAAAAATGTCGCATTTCTTCTCTCATCATTTCTTTCATTTCTTCTTTTGGCGAAGTCATTTCATTGGCATGCTTTTGTTTAAGCTTGTTGATTTCTTCATCTCTTTTCAGAGAGCTTGTCGTCACCGATCTACCATAGCATCTAACTCGACCAGGCTGCTCCTTTCCAAACACAGCACTAAATGCATCATCTGCTGTTTCTCCAGAACTTTGACGTTTATGAAGTTCAGACTGTGGAAAGAAATATTATTAAGCATCATTAACAAGTCAAGATAGATTAAATGTGGGATCTTGTTTCTAAATTAAAAATAATGTTTTTGAGCGCTAGAAACCAAGACTTCAGGAATTCCAAAATGA
>MU766718.1:31342-92630 GCA_026770625.1 Nicotiana glauca
TAATATATTCTTGAACTTCATCACAATTATTCAATATATATGCGTGGGCCTGACTTAATGACCTGCCATCTAAAACAATCGGATCACTCTTTTTAGCTCCTAAAGGACAACCTCTGTTAGGAAACAAACTGAAAGTTTGTGCATCAGAACCACATTCATCATTGTTTCGGGTTCTTCTATTAAATCTGGTTTGTACACCTCCATGCAAGTATCTAGAGCACAAAGTTAAATACTCTTCAACTAAATATGCCTCAGCAATAGATCCCTCTGGATGATTTTTGTTGCGAACATATGATTTTAACGTACACATATACCTTTCAGGAGGATACATCCATCGATTCTGAACTGGACCTCCTAATCTTACCTCGTTCACCAAATGAATAGGCAAATGAATCATTATATCAAAAAATGTTGGAGGAAAATTCAAAGTTTCTTTAATCTCTATCTCCAAACAATCTAGCTCTTCCAGTGTGATAAGTTTTTGACATAGACGGCGGAAGAAGGAATTTAGACGAATCAAAGGAATAGCAACATGATCAGGAAGTATGCTTTTAATTGGTATTGGCAACAAGTAATGTAACATAAAATGGGCATCATGGGTCTTATAACCAGATAATTTTCTTTCCTCTAGTTGCACACACCTAGATATATTAGAAGCACTACCATCAAGTAGCTTTGCTGTCTTTAGAACACCACAAAAAACTGATTTCTCTTCGTTAGCCATTGAGAAGCACGCTTTTGCATACTTTATACGCTTGCCATCCTTTGTATCTTTAGGTTGAAGGTTCTTTCTAATGCCCATCTTTTTTAGATCATAACGAGCATTTGCATGATCTTTTGTCTTGCCAGGAATATCCAAAAGAGTTCCAATTACATTATCAACTATGTTTTTCTCTATGTGCATTACGTCAAGATTGTGACGTAACGAATTGTGCTGCCAATAAGGTAACTCAAAAAAAATTGACTTTTTTTTCCATGGGCCATCATTTGTTCTCTTCCGCTTCTTCCCAAACACATTGTTAATATTTTGTATGCTATTAAGCACATCCATTCCATTTAGTAAAGGCGGAGGAAGCCTAAATTCTGTCTTCCCATTAAAAGACCTTTTGTTGGATCTCCATGGATGATCCATAGGTAGAAAAACACGATGATCCATATAATATATTTTTCGACTATATTTAAGATAGAGAGAATTAGTACCATAGTTACAACAAGGGCAAGCCAACTTTCCTTTTGTACTCCAACCGGATAACATAGCATATGCAGGGAAGTCACTAATGGTCCATAAAAGAGCTGCTCGCATTTGAAAGGTTTGATTTCTTGAAGCATCATATGTTTCCACCCCAGACTCCCACAACACATTCAACTCTTCTATCAATGGTTGTAACTAAATATCAATGTCATTGCCAGGTGATCGCGGCCCAGGTATAAGTAAAGAAAGCATACAGTATTCTGGCTTCATACACATCCAAGGAGGCAAATTATATACCATTAAGATAACTGGCCATGTGCTATGAGATATGCTCATGGTCCGAAATGGATTGAACCCATCGCTTGCCAAGCCAAGTCTCAAATTGCGAGAATCTCTTGCAAAATCTGGATGAAAGCTATCAAAGTCTTTCCATGCTTGTCCATCAGCAGGATGCCTTAACTTTCCGTCTTTAGAGCGCTCCTCATTATGCCACCTCAATGTATCTGCTGTTTTTGAGCACATGAATAGCCTTTTGAGTCTAGGAATTAATGGAAAGTATCTCAAAATTTTTGCTGGAACACGATGAGCTTTTTTAGAAGGCTCAATCTCGCTATCTATTTCAGGATATTTAATATATCTGGAAGCTCCACAAACATGACAATATTCATCATCCTTATGTTCATTCCTAAATAGCATGCAATCATTGGGACATGCATCAATTTTTTCATAATCAAGACCGAGATCCTTTACCATAGACTTGGCATTATTGTAGGATAGAGGAATATTCAACTCAGGCATCGCCTCTTTCAATAACTCTAAAAGAGAAGTGAATGATGCATTGCTCCATCCATGTAGACACTTCAACAAATATAGACGGATTGTAAATGATAATCTAGAGAATCCTTTACAACCAGGATATAGTTCTTGGCTTGCCTCATCAACTAAGTTATAGAATTTATTGGCATCCTCGTTTGGACCTTCGTAAAGTCCTTCATCTTGTGCAACATCTCTAAATCGATCATTCAATAACCCATTAATATCATCATATGAGTTATCTTCATCATCCATGTCACCATCAACATTCATTGGGATTTTCCATTCACCATGATTAATCCATCTTGTATATCCTCGTACAAATCCGTAGCATATTAGATGATCAAACACTACATTTTTTTGAGTCCAACGAATATTGCAACACTTTGCACATGGACATTGAATTTCCTCACCTTGAGGATCACCATAAGAGTAAGCAAATTCTAAGAAAGATTGAACACCATTAATATACTCTTCGCTATACTTTGGTAAATCCATCCAATCCTTGGATGGAACATTTGAAATCCTAAAAATTAGACATTGATATTAGATCATCAAATATATAATGATTTGAGTATTAAATATACTTTACAAATAAATTCAAAAAGTCATGAGTAAATTTTCAAAATTATGTATTGTATGATGATAAGAATTTCTTACCTAGTCATGACAGTTATGCTAAGCTAAACCCAACTTCAAGTACAGATCTTCCTGAGCGTTGACTTATGTTCTTGGAGAAAAGAAGTAAAATTAATAGGATCCACATAATGAAAAGATAAATGAAAAAAAAAAATTTGGTAGGGAGTTTCAACTAAGTACATACTTATTAGTGCAAAACTCGCATGTTAAATTGACTTCTTTGACAAATCAACATCATAAAATCCATGAAAGAATAAGAACAACGAAACCAAAAGAAAAAATAAAAATAAAAAGCAAAAAGAGAAAACAGTAGTGTCAAATTTCTATATAGCAATATCCATTTTCCAGCAAGCGAGCAAACAATATTATCAAATTCTTATTTACCAATATTCTTGTTTACGGCTTCAATGAAATATCAAATAAGAGAACCAACTTGAGTTAAATCATTATCTCAAAAACTCAGTAGTAACATATTGCTCATTGCTAATTCTACAATGTCTAGTAAGTCAAATTCCATGAGTAAATAATACATATTACTATAATAGCTTAGGGAGACATGAATGCTTTTAGCAATTTTAACTATGGATCCCTCAAAGACCAAACCAACTCATTAGGTAGTTAACAACATCGTACAACTTTAACTCTATTATAATTGCACAAAATGGAAGACCACAACATTGTATCTCATCCAAAAATATTTGCAAGGTCAAGAAATCAATATACATAAACATTGCAAATCTATAATAAAAAAGCACATATTAGAATATCTCATTCTATTGGGTTGTAATAGCTCTAAGTTTAGAATCAGTTATCAAGAAACAACAATTTAGCGATATCAAAATGAACAAGTCACAGGAATACTATCAGTTATTATGCTTTGCCCCTTTGATCAATAGCTTTTTATTTTTTTTTATTTTTTGGGTAACTCTAACATATCTCAAGTACACATAAGACTATATGCCGATTATACCACATTGAGATCAGATTAGGAAGTGAATATATATGAAGAAAAAAATTATATTAAAAGAGCTAAAACTTGGTAACTTTAAACAAACAATCAACTATAAAACTATACAGAATTTGAAATAAAGAGGTGCACAACATGTAATTTAAAAATTCAGAATACCCATCTAATTCTTAATTTCATTAAATCAATAACATAAAAGTATTAAAGCCAAGGCAAAATGACAAAGAATATATTTTCCATATAATAATCCTGAATAACTTGGTAAAACCAAATTAACAAGCATATATGAATGAAAAAAAAAAAAAAATAAAAGATCATAACTTCAAATAAAGAATAAACTACATAATTATACCAAAAGGTCCAGAATTTACAAATATATTATTGCACTCATATATAATCAAAATAATAACTACCCAAATAAAGAATGATCGTCAAAAGTAAGATCATATATTGAGAAAATAAAGAGTGCCCATTAAAGATTTTTTCATGAGATGGGTTTTATTAAATCATTCATGTGGTGGCTTGTTTCAATTTTTGCTTTCTTAGATTATCAAAGAGAAAAAATGCTTTCATGAGATATGAGATGGGTACGATATGATGGCTATAATACAAATATTCTTAAAAGTCAAGAACTTACAATTGTAGAAGCAAACGAAGCAGCAGTAAGCAAGGATCAAAGAAGCAGCTATTTTACCTTTTAGGCATAAAAAAGGATAAAGCAGATGGAAGATGAAAATTGTTCTATAGGATTTCCAACTATACAGTCTTTCTTTTGGAATTTGGGGGGAATAATTTATTAAGTGCAATTTTTTGGTGGGAAACTTTTTGGGAGTTTTTTTATTTTGGAATTTTTAGGATACGCTTACAAAGGGTTGCATTTAATATGAAAATATAGCAACCTTTAAAAAACGTAGCAATACAACTAAAAAGTGTGGCCGAAATTTTTATATTTAGGCAACACTTAAAAATTGTTGTCTTTACATTTAAAAATAACGTTTTATAAGTGTTGCCATGAAACGTGTGGCCAAAGACACTACTCAAAGGCGACACCCAAAAAGTGTTCCCACAAATACTTGTGGCAACACTTTTTGAGCGTTGCCTAAATTAGTGTGGCTATAGGCCTAAAATGTTGTAGTGCTATTTATTATATATTGCATGGGAAAAAGGTACATATTTAGGTAGTTGTTGAATAACGTCACTCCTAACATATGTGAGGAATCAATATGGTGGGTTTAAAGGTGGATTTAGGAATAACAAAATCTAGTCGTGGTCATAATGAGCGATAAATTAATAGTGCCAGTTAGCGTAGTTCGGGAGAATATGTATAGTATATTATTATAGTTGCTCGGGAGAGAATTACGACGCATGAAATTCCCGTGATCAGTAGAGAATGCTTGGACAAAATTATAGGAGACGTAGCCGGGAAGATTCTGACGATTGAAAAAATTATAACTCTAGGTTTTTCAATCTTGTCTACAACCTATACTTTATTAGTAATAAAATTACAACATTTCAGTTACCTTGCTTTTAGTTAGTAAATACTCAAAACTCATTATTTGACAATTTTGGAAGTTATATGCTTGAATTCCTGTGAGATGAGTAGTTGTAATTAGTAGGTTAATTTCTTATGAGATTTGACTCCAGACTCATAAACCAAATTATATTTACAACGATCACTAAATCTTTTAGGAGTCATAGTTAATTGGGCATGACACCCAGTGGCGGAGCTAGGATTTTCATTAAGGGGAGTCAAAATATAAAAAAACAAACTCACCAAGAAGTCAAGGGTTGTCACTATATAATATATATATATATATATATATATATATATTTAAATTACCTAGCTAAACAGTATAATTTTCCGACGAAGGGGTATCGGTTGACACCCCTTGGGTGTATGTGGCTCCGCCACTGATGACACCGTCCTTTTTATTTTTTGTCCATTCCCTTGAGCAACATATAGATTGTCAGGTAGGGGTACTTATTGGGTGGATCAGGTAGATAATTATGCTTAACGGTTTGACTTATCGGTTATTATATTATAAATATAGTAATACGCTAGCCATCCAATAAGACAACAGGTAGATTGGTATCGAATTAATGATTATCGGGTTGTTTCTCGGCTAAACCAAATAAAAATATTTTGAACATTCCTAGTCTCGTGAATACCTAACGGCCAAACTGCATAGTTCACTAGCTTTTATCATTTCAATTTACCATTCATAATCCTCAGTACATTACTCAATGAAGACTTGTCATGGAGTACATAGAACAATCTCTGGAACAAATTTTTTTTGAATACTCAATGAAGACTTGTCATAGAGGTCATGAATTTCTCTAGAAGAAATCAACTACGTAACAAAGATACACATATTGTCATGAATAAAGAGGTAAAAATGTAAATATAAATTTTTTTAATGGTTTAGCTGTTTATCGGATAAGAAAATTGAGTAATCCGCCCCCAAACAGTTAAGCCATTAATTACAAAATCTCAACTCGTTCACCATCCATTACCCCAATAACTTAATACTAATAAACCAATAAGCGATCGGTTCGGTTCGATTAACGGTTACGGTTCAATTTTGAACAACCCTATTGCCACTAAGAGTCTAATTGTTGAGCTTTTTCAGTACATTAATTATGAAGCGAAACGATGAATACAAATTTATAGTCACAAAGAAGTTTTTGCTTGCTTGCTTTAAACAAACAGAGTGTGGATCCGAGATTTAAAGTGTGTGGATCCGAGATTTAAAGTTTATGAGCTCTACAATGGCCTTAAGTTAATAAATAACAATAATTAGATTTATAATCAAATATTTATAGATATTTAGTTGGTTTCTTAATATATACAAAATATGAATAAAAACTATTGGGTTCACGTGAACATGTAGATGGCACTCTTAATCCGCCTTGGAAACAAGATTAGTACAAATAAACTCACAGATATCATACAAAATGCAACTTATATATGCTTGTTCAGACCAATCTTACTCTCAAGTTAATAAACCAACAAAGATATGTCCCGGTTTGGCAATTTAATTTCATTTACTTCCATAATGAGAATTGTTCACCAATTAAATGGCATGTAACTTTACTGTTTTTCTATTTAGATGGTACTGTTTCTTTTTAGTAGGAAAAGTCGTGGAAATTTCCAAGGGAACTGTAGAAACTAATGAAGATGGAGGAATGCCAATGTACATTTACAGAAGAATATAAGTATATGTTTGCACTGTACCCACAATGTATGCAGCAATTTACGTTGGATGCTCTATTTTGAGTGCTTTTTACCATCAGCTGGCAAAGGCATTTTTTTTTAAAATAAACAAATATATAGTATAAAGGACGACAAAGAATAAAGAGAATTCCACAGTACCAATAGCGATAGACTGGAGATTTCCTCAAAGGAAAAGGTGAGACGTATATATGTAAGAATATATTCTTTATTTTCCTTTTAGTTAACACCTAGATTTTCTGTACAATATCATGAGGATGAAATGGAAATAAATAATTAATGAAATATGATGATTATCAAATCATCGCCTCATAATATGCTCCTCAGGCATCAGCTTTCTTGAAATTTGTGCATTGAGAAGACAAAAAGCAAATTGTCCAAAGCAATTCAATTCAATTCAAATCAAATAATTGCAAAATCAAAAAGGTTCCTCTACTCCTATTCACCTACCTAACCTTTGAAGATCTGCCTTCTTTCCTTCTATACTGATTAAAAAACCCTAGTCATAAAATACCATTAACTTGATGCTGTCAACAATAACAATTCCCATTTACTATTCATTTTCTTTATAAAACTTTTATTAAAAAGGAAAAAAAGTTGGATATCTACCAAGAGAGATCTAGCTAATAGCTTCATATATATGACAAAAATTATCTTGATCTTGAAGGTGATTTAAAGAGATGAAAAAAATGAATCCATATATATCACATATAGAAGTAAGCCAACTTTTAACAAAAAATTAATCAAAAAAACATTTTTGAAAACTCAGTTTTTTGAAAAAAATTTAAACAAACACCACCTATATATTTTGTCTTGTAATAAATGACCAAGGAAAAGGGCAATTCATGACTAATGGATTCATAAAAAGCACCAAATATATGTTCAAGACACAATAAAGATTATTTGGTACACAGAGATACATATATTAATTCTATATATCTATATATAATATGAAATATTCAAATTGTCTCTTGCTATACAAGTCCAAAACAGAAAAACCGGTGGAGAAAAAAATAAACAAGGACAAAGGATAGCTAACTATGGTGACGATAACAACAAAGATACTGTAACAAACTTCTCACTGAAGAAGACAAGTAGAGCATTAATGGCGAATACCCGTTTTCGCCGTTACAAATTAAACTCTGATAATACTCCAGCTGCGCTAGCTATATCCTTTCTTCTAATTATCTTCTCTTTTCCATAGTTACAAAATACATGACATGCACAAATCGAGAAATGATCCATATTTATTTACCGGTTTGATATAGGATTTGGACCGCTAGGAACTTCATGAGCACCAGCTTCAAATTGTCTATGAGTTTTAGAAGATGAAGATTTGTGATGATTTCTTGGGATTTTTCTTGGGTGCAACTTCATAGTAGTAGAAGATGAAGGATTATTTGAATTCTTGAAGCTCATGGGATCAGAAGAAGAATGAACAAGAATGAGGAAAATGAAGAAAAGGGTAATGAAGTAAAGAAAAGATTGAGATTTAAACGCGGAGAATTCTGAATTTTTCAACGTAGCCATGCAAAAATGATCGGATTGAAAAAATAACCACCCCCCAAGAGTCCACCAGAGATCAATATCCATGAACCACTCAAACACCCACCAAAATATTTGGCTAAAAGGAAAACAAGAAAAAAGAGAGAGAGAAGGGAGGAGAAGTTTCGGCTTTGTTGGAGAAAATAAAGTAGAGGGTCTATATATATATATATACTTTTATTAAAATTCGATACACATTTTGTTCAGAGAACAAAAGAACCTACTTATCATGGAAGTATATATGAAAGGTGCTTCCAAACATGGGCCACGTTATATTGACTTTGGTGTCCCTCCTTTTTAATCCGCATTTATACCTTTTTTAACCAAATAGATTACCTAAATCTACGGACAAAGTACTTAATGAATTTAATTTTTATAAGCTGGCATATATAGTCAATTCACTTTAAAAAAAAATAACGATAATTGTTGTCTATAGAAAACGGAATTAAAACATAAGAGATGTACTTATTCTCTTAAATAGGTTTGAAATTAATGCACTAACAGTGTAAAAATTTAAAATACAAGTAAGTCATTGCATATATGTTAAATGCAAACTTCATTAACTCATTTATATCACCACACTCTTTTCTTCTCAACCAAAAATGTACATAAGTTACAATTTGGATCTTTCTCACTTTGGTTTAAATGTGGACGCAAGCGAGTCTTTCTTTTTGTACATTTACAACTTCACGCTAAAGGAAGTATCTTGATTTTTTTATTTTTTTTGGCGATGTAAAAAGTAACATCAGTGATATTTAGGAGAGGATAGAGATTAGAATCAATATTTTAAAAGGTGCGGGCGTAATGCGAGTCATTTTATATATGCCTAGCAAGGTGTAAGCCCCATGAGTATTTTATTTTTAATATTTCATAAAATAATATAATTATAGTAAATATTTTAAATTGGTAAAATTGCATAAAAATTGAACAAAACTGTAAATAAGTGAAAAATATATATAGATGTGCTCCATCCCAACTAAGAACTAGTCAAAATAATCCATTATACGCTACTTATAAGTACAAGTAACCTGAGTTGAAAAGAATAATGTTTTCTACATGGAGGAATAAAAATGATGACTAGCCTGCAATTTGAACTTTGTAATTGCTGGTATGTAGGAGAATGGAGTTTTCGTTGTATTTGCAACCAAAAAGAAAAATTTGACTGTTCATTGGGAGATAGTAACATACTAGCGGACAAGATAAATAATTGAGAAAAACCAAAAATTAGGGCTTCTAGCAAAAAAAAAGGTCTTGACTTTTAAATTTGATATTTCAGTTCCTTTTTAAAGCTTTTGAGTAACTACAAGCCGACTTTTGAGATTTTGGGTATTATATTAAGGACTTATGCAGCAAATTTTATTTAATTTGAAAAAGACTCTTGGGTTTATGCCTCACTATAAAAACTCACCTCAACGCCCGGGCGTACGCCCCGAATTGTTGAGCGCACGCCTCTTGAGATTTTCTCCCCCATCATTGCCTCGGGGTATTGTTGGTGCACCTCGCTCCAAGGCGCGCCTCGGGGCTCGCCCAAAAACACCTTTTAAAACACTGATTAGAATTGGTTAATAATAGTAAAAGAATTTCGGTCACTAGCTACTGGCTTTTTATATGAACAAGTTATGGGTTTTTATCACTTAAAAGAGACGGAATTACGAATATTAAACTGCTGAGATAAACTTATAAAATAGTAGTGTATTATGTATAGCTGCAGTGTAATCAATAATTTATTTTCAACATTATGAGTTGGCTATATCTACAATATAGGAAAACAGAATTGACAAGATCTAAATGGACAAAAATGTCGTGTCGCAATAATCCCTCTTTCACCAACTCACATGTGTTTTCTCTTTGACCCCTTGCCTCAAGCTTGGGAATTCAAAAGTACATGCATTATTTAAACTCAATTCGGATTTAACTTGCTCCCTCCCTTCGAGTAATTTTTTTGAGTAGACACGAAGTTTAAGAGGAAAAAAAGATTATTGAAATTTGCGATAATCTTAAAAGTATCGTAATATTTGTATGAATTGTAAAACTTTTACACTTTTTAATTTTAAACATATCATAATATTTGTATGACAGCAAAAACTTATCACTGAAAGTAAAACGTTGAGCTTATTAAGTTTAATTGTTGCTAAATTTAGAACGAGTCCATTACTTTGGTCTAAATTAAAAAATAAACAAGGTCATATAAACTGAAAAGGAGAGTGTGTATATACTAATAATGCAGGGAAAAAAGTAATTCACTATAAGTATGATCTAACCTGTTATAAGCAATTTGCCTTATTTTTTATGTTACCAATCTCACCTTATTCAATGAATAGTTATTTATAATTATCTTTTAGGTGACAGTATAAATATTTTTAAATTAATCTTTGTAAAGAAGTTTAAAATTCAATTTACAAAAACTTTTCATTTTAAAACTCTAGGAGTTAAAGATAAAATTTCGTCACCCTTTATAAACTTCTTTGACCAAAATTATAGCCTATATCCTCGTCAAAGTAGTAACAATTAAGGTAAAAGGTGCTATTTAACTAATACTATCAAAATGGTGGGGTCTTTCTAGTAATATTCTAATGTACGTACCTTCTTTAAAGTAGAAGCATAATCTTAACTAATACTTAATGGTTAGTGTAATTAAGAAAGGTTACACAGATATTAACAAGTACGCCTCTTTTCATGGAAATGCATGACATTCTCATAACTGGAAACAAAAGGGAGTGTCTATTCTTCATCAGAACTTGTTGAGTTATTAAGTTATAATGGCCAGCCATAATTACAAATAATTCTATCATTAATTGGTTTTAGTTCTTCTTAGAGCTCGATCGGTATTCATTTATGTATCCATGTTGTTAGTGCGAAACTTTGTTCATATAAACTCTAACCCCAAGAATTTACTGGATTTACAAAGTTCAATGTTTTTGTTTTTGAAAGTATCATATTTACAATGTGATTTAAGTAGAAATTAGCCGTATATACTTAATTATTTCGAAGAATAACTCTAAAGAATGTTAGTAGTGTTTACCCGATAACAATTGAATTTATATGCGGTTTTAAAGAGATATGGATTGATTAGCCACAAATGATTAAGAATGTTTGATAAATGAATTAAAGGTACTTCGGATAACCAAACCAGTTGTGGCATTGAGTCCGGGCTCGGATTTAAGCTTAAAAGTTGTTCTGCCCTCGAGTGGATCCTCGATTATGATTAAAATAACAACTTTTCAATAACTAGAAAACAGAGAAATAAGTTTGTTTTGCCTTGATATGCATGTTACAGTGTGTTCATTGAATAAGAAACTTTTCCTTTATATAGTAGGGGATTTTTACCCCTACAACAATTCTAAAAAAGATAAAAATCCTCCTTGTACATCAATTACCGATACGCTACCGATATTGGGTGGCATATGCACCGTGATATCTGGTTGGGTGCGGATATCACGGCCCTCTATTAGTCGTGTGAAACCATTTGTAGTGCTTCCCCAGATCTTGGAGCTCGTACCGAGTTCGGGGTGTTGTCTTGTCGGTCCCGGTGGCGAGCACTCCATTTGGGCTTTAGTACAAGAAGTTCCCATTTTTGATTCCGATTCCATATAGTTATGTCTTGCTTCGTTTAACCCATCGAGAAATTAGGGTGCTCGTTAGCCCCGATTTTACCCGTATACAGATAGTCCCCTCATTTTTCAGAGAGTAGGTTTGCCGCAATGATAGGAAACAATAGATAAACCCAGGTTCCTTCCTTCGTACGTTACAACCGAGATGGTGGATAAGACGAAACGTCCTATCAGTCGCATCGTTTTGACTTTGGACACATGTCTTTCAATGCCCGGTTGCCTCCGAATGTGAAACGTCGCTAAGTTCCTTTCACTTCCTTCACTTTTTGATCCTGCCTTTTGCCTTCTAACTCTACGAAAGCTATCCACTTTCTCAAATCTTCATACCTCGTTTCTTCAACCTTCATATCTTCATCTTTAACCTCCAAATCTTCATGCATTTTCTTGGATTTTCAACCCAGGACCTCATATTTGCAACTCTAAACTTAAGATCTTCATACACCTTAGCCAAATATTCATATACTTTCCAAATTCATGATAGCCAAGACTTCTAAATCAGTTCCTCAGCAGGCTGCCTCTTTATCTTCCCATCTGACCACAAGTATTGAGGCTGCCGTTCTCGAGGTGGTTGATCTTGAGACGACTGCTCCCGACGTGGCCGCTACTGAATCGACACTAGAGTCCCCCATAAAAAGCTTTATTCTCGGGGGTTGTTCGATCGCGGATGACTTCAAAGTCGAGAAGGCCTCCTCCAAACAGGACCGGGGTGAAGGAGCATGGAGATACATATGCTACATTATTGAAGATGTCCTTCCCATAGTCCAAGAGGACTGTAAATGGGAAGACAAGGATGAAGTAGTCCCCGAGCCCAAGGATGATATTACTACCCACGTGGAAGGGTATTCAAGTGTTTACAGTTACCCTTTTATGCTGGGCTTGATAGACATGGTGATTCTAGCCTTTTGCAAAAGGTATGAGGTGTGCCTCGGGCAAATACACCCGTCTCTTTGGAGGATCATGATCCTCCTATGTTATTTTGTGCACAACACCAAATCTTCTTGGTTTACCCTCGACCACCTACTCCTTCTGTACAGTTCCCGAATCTTCTGAGGGGGATAATCAAGCTCACTCGCCGAGCCAGCAAGGCTCCCTTTTCGAGTATCGACGAGGATTGAGATCGAAGCTAGCAAGGGCGCTTCGTTCAGGTAAAAACTGAGGATTTGTTCCCTCTCAAAATCCTACAATTTCCAGAGAAGTGGAATGCATCTCGTAAGTGTAGTCTTTTCTTAAATGTCAAGTGTCCTTTGTTTCCTTTTTCACCATCAGTACTTGTGGTTATGCGGTTGTTGCTCGGGTCCCTAATACGATACCCTGACTCAAGGAGTGCATTGAAGGCATCTGCAAGCAGATGTCATACAACTAGCACTCATGGCACAAGCTTTCGAAAGACTGATAGGAGGCCCGTTCTTATTGTAACGCTTTTCTTAGAATAGCTACTATTACGCCCCGAACTTAAATAACGCGGATTTTTCTCTTTCCTTCGTAGGTTTGCCTAATACCACTGAACTTATGCCTTTGGAAAGGGATGAGGGTGCATTTATATTCGTTGATCCCTCTATTATGGGATATCCCAGGGCTGTCGTAAAGGAGAGAAGAAGAGGAAAAAAAAGTCTTTAGGATCTTCGGTCCCGAGGTGAAGCCAAAAAAGAGGGTGGTTTCACGCGCTCGTAAGCCTAAGAAGAGCACCAACTCCCGGGACTCGGATTCTGACTCACTTCGCCGACTCAAGGATGAGTCTGAAGATGACGTCTTTGTCGCTCACAGATCGACCTCTATGGGGGAGAAGACACAACCGAAGAAGAGAGCCATGATGCCGATCTCCCTCCGACTTGAGAGGCCAAAATGGAGATGAGGAGTGAGACCTCCCGAGAAGCCGCAGGCAAAGAAAAATCAAGTGAAGGAGCACAATGTGCTGAAGACCTTTTCCACTCCTTCTTCGATGGCATGGATATGTCTACATTGGATGATTTCTCTGGGCTCGACCATCTAGAGATACCAAAAAAGGACGCACCTTCGAAAGACAACGGGCTGAGCAAGAGCCCAAGATTGGTGAAGTAGATTCCTACGCCGAACGTGGACCCCGAGCGTAAGAGGATGGTTGTTCTTACAATCTTGGAGGATGCCCGGGTCCTATCCGCTCTGGCAGGCGTAGCCATCTACCTCCAATGTTTGGTAAACAAGGAGGACCAGACAAAGATGAATGAAGTGGGCAGTTCGAGTCTCTTTAATGAGGCACAACAGGCATTGAACCGAATAAGGTTCTAAAAACTTCAAACTCCCCTTATGAATCATTTAAAGTTCCCCCTTGATGTTTTTTACTTAGTTCCCTTTCTTTATAGGATTCAGTTTTTCACCACGAGAGCTTTCTTTGGTACCACTTATAAACCAGCCAGCTCGAGATTCGAGCTCAAGGAGCAGTACAAGAAAAAATGATATCTTCAAGCTCCTCAATGAGAAACACAACGGGGTCATCAAGGACCTTCAGACCTAGCTGGATAGGGCTTAGAAGGAAGCTTCGACCCTAAGGAAGGAAGATGCCGACCTAGTTAAGAAGGTAAAGGTCTTTGAAGCTAAAAACTATGAGCAAGTCGTGGTGACTAACAACACAACCTCGCAGGTCCAACAGAAGATCGAACTGATCGACCAACTACGAGTCAAGATGAACGAGGTCTAAGCCATGGCTGATGGGTGGAAAAGCACAATAGACCTGGCAAGTGGTCTCAGCTGAATGATGATCTCCAAGCACAGCTAAGCTTGGCTGTGACAGAGCGGTATCGCACCCCTTTTTTCCCGATGCGGGGAGGAAGTCCGAGTTTCGACATTCACGGGGTGTAATGCCTCATTTCCTTTTGGGAATTGGGTGTTTGAAGAGTTGCCACCTAACAGATTATGGTGCGTTAGGGCACCTAGAGCATTGACTCTTAGGTTGGTTTGCATTACCAGAGATTGGGGTAAGGTCTTGAAATAACCTCAAGGGGAAGGTGTTAGGCACCCCTCTTGGTCCACAACTGTGGGTCTCGACCGAACTTATATTTATACATTAGTCCATACAAATAGTTAAATCAAATAAGTTGTAAAATTCATTGAACAGGTCAAGTAGTGAAATAAAGGTTTGAACAAATTATATAAACAAAGTTTTTTCTTTTTAAAAAAAGGAGAGGATTTGGGGTAAGGAGGGGTCCTAGGTTGTTTATCCTTTAGGATCACCCCACGTAATGTCCGGTAAGCACTTCTCAATGATGGGCTACACGTGACATTAACACGTGACATTAACGCGTAGTCATCATATCCCATATATACCCTTCCCATCCCTTATTGGTCATGCAAAGCGAGTGTTTGGTCATTGATTCCTATTGCGTGCTGCTACCCGTCCCTTCTTAATAGTCCCCTAGGGAGTTAGGACCTCTACCTATAGGTGGTTCTAGACATATCCCTAAGGTTTTAAGGCCAATAATCTAAGGCGACAGTCAAAACATGTAGGACTTTCACATATTGGGAGCAGATAAAAAGGCTCAAGTTTCCTCCTCAAGTAAACATGCAAGCAGCATGACTCAAACACAGTTAAGGTCTTTATTAATCAAAGTCCTAAAGCAGGATCTCTAAGTGATTGTGCAGAAATAGACCAAACTTTTATACCCAGAAGTTACAACCTAGCAGTTGCGTAGGTATTCTTTTAAAGGTTATTAGAATCAGAAACGTTGAATGATAGAAACAACTTCAAAGAAATACAAATTTTGAAAATGCCCTAAGGCTTGCCTATATGTAGTATTATGTCTTGTTAATGCAGAAACAACCAAGTTTTTGAAATAGACCCCTTTAATATCTATAGACAGGATATCTAATTAGATTAAAGTCCCTTTGAAAGAACTAGTTGCAGGAAATGTCGTTGCTTAATAAGACCAGTTTTAAGAAGATGAATTAGGCGTAATGACATTAATTCATTAGGCTAATCAGATTATCAGATATAACTGCGAATAGAAATCCCTATAAGCATGATATCTACACGTATTACTGATTGTGAATGATTTGCAGGCATAAAATATATATAAACACTCGTTGTAACTGAAATTGGATTAGGTCCTATAGGCATGGTATCTATACTTGAATTGATTTAAGACATGATGTCTTAGAAACATGACTTCTAACATGACAAATGCAGAATTCACAAACATGGTTTCTATCTGATGCAAACGGCATTAAAAGAAATTAAAAAGTGAGGTCCTTATAGGTATGATTTCTACTTGATGCAAAGGAAATTAGAAGTGGAATCCTATAGGCATGGTTCTCTATTATGATGCAAAGGAAGTTAAACGTGGAACACTCTAGGCATGATTTTATTATGCAAAAGCAATCAGATTCAACAAGAATAAAAATCCTCTGGACATATTTTCTATTGAGTGAAGCAGGCAGATTTGAAAATAAACCTTAAGGGTAGGATTTCTACCTATGTTACCCCACAATGTATACATCTGCCCACCCTTGTTCTAAATACCCAAAATATCTGTTTACAAATTATTACATACCAATAAATGAATTACATAAGGAAATAGAAAAATCAAGAAGCTACTCTATAGAGAACCTGTAATTAGGCCCAAGTTTCCCAAAGCCTCCAATGGTCTTTCAAACATTATTTCCATAGACAAATCAGATTCTAGGTGCATCAAAGTTCCCTAAGGGTCTCAAGGACCCCGGGCAATGCTTACACCTAGACTTAGTAGCCAAGCATTGAACCAGTGCAGTGTGGAAAGTCCAGACTCAATATGCCAGAGTTCAAAGGGTTCTCAAGAGGATCCCAAGGCAGTACACATACTAAAGGGGAAAAAACTTATTAACTAAGAGTAGAGTGAAAGTGCAGGATACAAGTTGAAAGAAGTTTACTAAAGACTAGACTTAAAAGTCAATTTTTGAAAGCAGTCAGTAAGGTAATAGAGAGTGTTTGAAAAGGTTGGAGTGATAAATAAAAACAAGAACGTAGGATGGAATCTCACACAGAACCTAAATGAGTTCAATTGTCACAAAAGAGGGATGGGGATTTAGGAATGCACAGTCATTGATTGCAAACATATAACCCTAACAAGGGTATTTGGACTGGCTTGGACATGCTCAACAATAATTGAAACTGGCATAATCACAAACTAATCATGGAGAATATAAACACATAGGGGGATAGGGAGTTGGGGACTCATAAGAATGGCTAGCACACAATATGTTAACAAACAGTTGTCCAAGCATGCTTGAATCACACAAGGGAATACATGAATTTAAATGGAGTGGAGTCATACTAGCATGCCTAACTACAAACTTCACAACAGAAACAAGTAAAAGCAGGCTAGAAATAAAAGAAACTGAAACAAGATGAGAAACATATTGTTGTTGAGTCTTTAAATTAAACTAGGACAGACTAGTGAAGATAGAAGTAAGCAGAATGAAAGAACCAAAGAGCACATATGATTAGCCTTGGCTTGAAGCCGGCCAATAGTAGCAAAATAACACAAGGAAGAAGGGAGAACAGAGATTTTTTAATAAGAGAGGAGTTTTTGAAAGCCAAGTGTTCGTGTAGTGTTTATGAAAGACTTGGAGTATTTATAGTTGAAAGTAGGTAGTGGAATAAGGTAAAAAAAATCATAATATTACACTAATTTAAGAACTCAGAATCAATCAATTAGATAATCAAGGAAGTACTTCCTTAAGTTCAGGGAATTAAGATCAAATGGAAAGATTCAGTATCATATAAGACAAGAAAAAGAATCAGTGCATGATTAAATAAGGAGAGGAGCCAGAATTCAGTAGGCATAAAGTATTCAAATAGGACCAAATTCAGAAAGACCCAATTAAGGAAAAACTAAGTAAAACAAAGTACCATAGTTAGTATGGTGATGAAATCAGTCAATTCAAACAGACGAATAGAACTCTAGGGCTTTGAAGGAAAATCTTTCAAATACCAACGGTTAAGGAAAATGAGAATTAATCATGGGGAGTCATGATTCTGCATATTTCCACATATAAATAAAGACGAATGAACAGAAGTAGCAAACAAACAAGGTCAATTATATACGCATAAAGTAACAAGAGATGAGCAAACACAATCATATAGAGGTGATATAAGTAGGCTAAAGATTCAGTAGAACATATCTGAAGCATGGTGACCACGAGAGATTAACAAGACCAAGGCAAAGAAAATCATGCTAACATACAGAGCCAAGGCAAAGGAAATTTTGCTAACACACAAAGCCAAGGTGAAGTAAATCATGCTAACAAACATAAATAGAGTAAATAAAATCATGCTAACACATAAAAATGAGTAAAGAAAAATCACGCTAACACACAGAAATAAGTAAAGAAAAATCATGCTAACATACAGAAACAAGTAAAGAAAAAATCTTTTTTTAGGGATTTTAACATAGTTGAGTTAAAAAGCAGTAGGAACATAGAATCTGTCAAAATAAACAAGGAAAAAAGGTTTGACCATGAAGAAATCGGTTGAAACATGTATAGAAAGGACTCCGAGAAAACCCTAGTTTTCAAAAAAAGTAAAAACGGTTTAGAATAGAGTATCTTTCAGAAGAAATCTCGAAAGTAAGCAAATTATAGAAGGAAACAAGCTTAAAGCATTAAAATAACCTAGATCTAAGAGATTCGAAGGGAGTTAGGGTTTCAAAAGGAAACCTAAGTAGAAAATGAAACAACCTGTTGTAACTTCACAAATCGTAACACACATTGTGTGATTTTGCACAAAATCACACCACAGAAGCCTCGAACAACATAATCAAAAACCCTAGATACAAATCATCATGGCCCAGGACCCTTGAGGGCCTTAGAGATGATGAGCAAGGTGGTGGAGTGACCATTGGAGGCTTGGGGGAGATAGTCGCCGGAGATGACCGGAGAAGGAGGAGTCTAGGGTTAGGTTTGAGATAAGAGTGGAGATGAGAGAGCATCTGAAGGTGGCGCCTTTGAAAAAATGACTTAGGGTTAGGGTTCGTTTGGAAATTAAAAAGGAAAGGGGGAGTAAGGGTCGTTGATCTAAAAGATCAACGGCCAGGATTTATGATGGCTTGGGTCGAGTAGGAAGAATTGAGGCTTGGTTTGGGTTAATTTACTAGGAGATTGGGCTGGTAATTGGTCCGATTTTGGCTACAATTGAAAGCCAATTTTGGCTATAATTCAAATAGCAAATTTTTCCTATTTTAGTTTATAAAAATAATAGATAATTTTTGGAAAATAATTTAAGGTGCCAAAATGATTTAAAATACATAGTTAACAATTTTAAAATATAGGGTCCAATTTTATGCATATAAAATATAATTATATCTTAAATAGGCTAACATTGCAATTATATGTAATTTAGCTTAAAAATACTAAATGTAATTGTAAAAATATATAAAAATTACATTAGCGATATTTTGGCATAAGTATGAAAATCAAATAAATGAATTATCAAAACAATAATTTTGTAAATAATTATTGGGAATTTTATGTATAAAAGGGGAGAGAATAAATCAATTTAAACCCTTAAAATTATGGAAAAATAATAAAAGCCTTGTGCATATATATATATATATATATATACACACACACACACACACACACACACACACACACACACACACACACACACACATACATACACGCACACACACACACACTATTTTGAAGGTTTTTAGGCATATTTAAAATATATAAAAAAAATTGGGTATCAACAGCTGCCACTCTTTATCCGGGAAGGATGAAAGAGTTTTCGGGTAAAGAAATGATGGCCAATTTTGATCGGATTGGATGTTTTGAAAGACAGAATCCGAGCTCCGGTTTCCAAGTTGCCTACATGTCCCTGATTTTACAGGAATCAGGCCATGTTTAGTTCTGGATTCACTTGCGGAGTATGCCGATGAGATTATTGCAAGAACGGACACGAGATGTTAAAGCAGCTACGATGAGTGGTTAAGGTTCGGGATGGTTGGAGGGAACTGGAGCGAGATCGCTCATGCTAGGATATCAGTTGTCTGCTGATTACCTGCAAATAAAAGATGCTACAAACATATTTGCGAAAATTTAAACATGATGCAAATTTCCTTTGGACAATGAAGGTTGTCTTCGGATGGTTAAAGATGACGTCCTTGGACTATGACATCCTGGGCCATAAATTGTTTAATGAGGGATTAGCAGACTATAAAATAATGTTCTCGGGCCATGAAAATGGTTCCTCCAAACCATGACACCTTTGAATAATGATATGAAAATTTGAGAGATCCTCAGGCCATGGCATGTTATCTTCAGGGTATGAGTATGAGGCCTTCGGACTATGATGCCTTTGAAAAAATTGGCGATATTTTAGCCCATGAAATTCAATAATATGATGTAACAATACAAGGCTTAGTCTTGTGAAACGGAGGGCAGAGCTTAGCCCGATTGAAAAGAAGGTAGATAGTAGTAGCAAATAGAGAAATATTGGTGCAAAGAGGAACAATGCTTAGTCCCGTGCAAGCGAGGAGGCAAGGATTATCATGATGCAAATGAGGAGGTAATGATTAGTCTCATGCAAATATGGAGTCAGGGATTAGACTCATGCAGGATTGGAGATAGAGCTTAGTCTCATGCAAAGAGAAGGCAAATATGGAGGTAGAGCTTAACTTCTTGCAAGATGCGGGACAAGGCTTAGTCCCATGTAAATATAGAGTCATGGATTAGACTCCTACAAGATGGGAGATAGATTTTAGTCTCATGCATAAAGAATACAACTCTTAGCTTTATGCAAATATGGAGGTAGATCTTAACCTCATGTAAAATGCGGGACAAGGCTTAGTACCATGCAAATAGAAGGTAGTGCTTAGCCTTATGCAAATATGGAGGCATGGCATAGCCTCATGCAAGTATGGAGTCAAGGATTAGACTCATGCAGGATTGGAGACAGAGCTTAGTCTCATGCAAATATGGAGTCAAAGCTTAAACTCATTCAAGTGTGGAGTCAAAGATTAGACTCATGCAAATGTGGAGTCAGAGATTAGACTCATGCAAACATAGAGTTAAGGCTTAGACTCATGTAGATATGGAGTCAAGGATTAGACTCATGCAAATATGGATTCAAGGATTAGACTCTTGCAGGATTGGAGACAAAGCTTAGTCTCATGCAAATGTGGAGTTAGAGATTACACTCATACAAATGTGGAGTCAAGGATTAGACTCATGCAAATGTGGAGTAAGAGATTAGACTCATGTAAATGTGGAGTCAGATATTAGACTCATACAAATGTGGAGTCCAAGATTAGACTCAATGCAAATATAGAGTCAGAGATTAGACTCATGCAAATATGGAGTCAAGGATTAGACTCATGCAAATATAGAGTCAGAAATTAGATTTATGCAAAGAGAAAATAACAGATAAGGGTGGAGTATATATCTTAGCTAGGATATGTTTGGCGTCTAACGACCGAATGGGTGGTGAATTTTCTTTTTGTACAAATGCTATCATCAAATGTGCTTGCGTTCAAAGAAAAATCAATAGTTTCATGGGGGGAGGTTGGTTCTTGCTTTGTCTGCCGGCCTTACGTTGCTCTACTCTGGAAGCCCTCTTTGAGTTCCCCTAGGTAGCACCTGACTGTTATAAAAATAGAATTTTCAAAAAATATGAATTCATTGATAAAATAGAATTATTTTGGAATTGTATTGATATGTCAAGTAACTTTGATGAACTAGCGACTGTGACACATTTCAAAGGCATTGCAGCTCTCTTATGTTGGAATTTTGAGGGTCCTCCTCAAAATTCTGCCCCAGTTTGGTAGATGATCTCTAATCGTTTATAGATGTGGACCTTGCTGAATCTTCCTCAGCATTTTGAGAATCTTTTTCAAAATTCTGCTCCAGTTCTTAACTAATGACTGACTTCCTGGCATGGGATGGTGTTGGCTGGACTTGTCCCGGAATTTTGAGGACCCTCCTCAAAATTCTGCCCCAGTTTCTGATTTTGGGGGAAATGAAAATTTTATTATGATATGAACGAACCCACAAGGCTACCTACGTATCCCCTCTTAAATGGAAATTAGGTCAGGCATAGTTCAATTACATCAGAAAAAGAAACATGAAATAATCTAGGCATAGTATCTCTTGACTGCATCTGAATTGATTGGTTTTGTCCAGATCTCTCCATCCATTTCTGCGAGCATGAGTGCTCCTCTTATTAATACTCTGTGAACCATATACGGACCTTTACATTTGGGAGAGAATTTCCCTTTAGCCTCATTTTGGTGCGGAAAAATCTTCTTCAATACCAGTTTTCCTATTGCGAACTGTCTTGGTTTGACCCTTTTGTTGAAAGCTATGGTCATTCTATTCTGATACAGTTGGGCCAACTGTTCATAGTGACTTCTTATGCATTCCGCATTGCTCAGTTCAACTTTCTGCATGACTCTTAAAGAAGGAATCCTTACCTCGGCTAGGATGACAACCTCAGTACCATAAACAACATGTAGGGTGTTGCCCCGGTTGGCATACGAACTGTAATGCGGTACCCTAACAGAGCAAAGGGTAACTTCTCATGCCACTGCTATTGATTCTCTACCATTTTCCTCAGTATCTTTTTAATGTTCTTGTTGGTAGCTTCCACTGCTCCGTTCATTTGAGCTCTGTAGGCGGTGGAATTTTTGTGCTTGATTTTAAAGGTTTCACATATAGCTTTTATCAGATCACTATTGAGGTTGGCAGCGTTGTCAGTGATAATGGACTCAGGAACTTTGAATCTGCAAACAATACGATCCTTGACAAAATTTATGATGACCTTCTTGGTTACAACTTTGTAAAATGCAACTTCTACCCATTTTGTGAAGCAATCAATGGCTACCAGAATAAACTGATGTCTGTTTGAATCCATAGGCTCAATCGGGCCAATAACATCCATTCCCCAAGCAGCGAATGGCCAAGGTGATCTTGTTTCATTGAGCTCATTTGGCGACACTTTTATCATGTCGGCATGCACCTGACATTGAAAGCATTTATGGACATACTGGATACAATTCGTCTCCATGGTCATCCAAAAGTAACCTGCCCTGAGTATCTTTTAGCCGGAATGAAACTATTTATTTATGGGCCACATGTCCCAGCATGCACATCCTCAAGTAGCTTAGAAGCTTCCTTTGCTTTGACACATCTTAGCAAACCCAAATCTAGAGTTCTTCGGTACAAGTTCCCTCTGCTATGAAAGAAGTGATTTTACAATCTTCGGAGCGTGTGTTTCTAAATGTGATTTGCATGCTCCAGGTATTCTTGTTTTGATAAGTACTCCTTGATTTAATGGAACCAAGGCTTTCCATCTGATTCTTCCTCGACATGAGCATAATATGCCGGCTGATTATGGATCCTCACCGGAATGGGATCGATATAGTTCTTATCTGGATGTTGTATTATTGATGACAAAGTGGCTAATGCGTCAGCAAACTCATTCTGAATTCTAAGCACATGTTAGAATTCTATCTTCGTGAACCTCTTTTTCAATTCCTGCACATGGTGCAGATATGGAAATATCTTGGAATTCTTGGTAGCCCATTCTCCTTGTACTTGGTGCACAAGCAAATCTGAATCGCCGATCACCAACAACTCCTGAATGTTCATGTTGACTGCCATATTGAGCCCTAGTATACAAGCCTCATACTCTGCCATGTTGTTGGTGCTGGAAAACCTGCGTTTAGCAGATACGAGATTATGCTGACCCATTTTTGATACCAAGACTGCTCCAATGCCTATTCCTTTGAAATTTGCGGCTCCATCAAAGAACATCATCCATCCATCATATCCTTTGGTAATGTCTCCTCCTACGAATGATACTTCTTCATCAGGGAAATACGTTTTCAAGGGTTCGTCTTCTCCTCCCACCAGATTTTCAGCGAGGTGATCTGCCAATGCTTATCCCTTGACTGCCTATTGACTTACATAGATGATGTTGAACTCACTCAGTAGTATCTGCCATTTAGCCAGCTTCCTCGTAGGCATGGGCTTCTAAAATATATACTTGAGAGGATCCATTCTCGATATGAGGTATGTAGTGTAGGCACAGAAAATAATGCCTCAACTTATGGCTGTCCAGGTCAAAGCACAGCAAGTGCGTTCAAGTAGAGAATACCGTGCTTCATAAGGTGTGAATTTCTTACTCAGGTAATATATGGCTTGCTCTTTTCTTCATATCTCATCATGTTGTCCCAAAACTCATCCGAAGGCTCCATCTAACATGAATAGATAAAGTAGCAAAGGTCATCTTGATTCTGGTGGGACCAAAACTGGTGGTGTGGACTGGTATTCCTTGATCTTGTCAAAAAATTTCTCACAATCCTCAGTCCAGCTTGTCTCGGTATCCTTCTTTAGCATCTTGAATATGGGTTCACTTATTACCATGGACTGTGCTATGAATCGACTGATGTAGTTGAGCCGTCCTAGGAAGCTTATCATGTCCTTTTTACTTTTGGGTGGTGGTAGATCCTGAATAGCTTTGACTTTAGTCGGATCTAGCTCGATCCCTCGGCGACTGAAAATGAATCCCAGTAGCTTTCCTGCGGGAACCGCGAAAGCACATTTTGCAGGGTTCAACTTCAAGTTGTACCTTTTTAGCTTGTCAAAGAATTTCCTCAAGTCTGCTATGTGGTCCCCGACTCTCTTGGATTTGATAATGACATCGTCCACATATACCTCTATTTCTCTATGTATCATATCATGGAAGATGGTTGTCATGGCTCTCATGTAAGTATCCCCAGCATTCTTAAGACCAAATGGCACCATCTTGTAACAGTATACACCCAAAGGCATAATAAAAGTTATCTTCTAGGCATCTTCTTCATCCATCTAGATTTGGTGATAACCTGCGAAGAAATCTACAAAGGATTGGAGTTTATTCTTGGTACAGTTATCAATCAGGATATGTATATTTGGCAGTGGGAAGTCGTACTTGGGACTTGCTCTATTTAAATCCCGATAATCAACACCTACTCGGACTTTCCCGTCTTTCTTTGGAACTGGCACAATATTAGCTAACCATGTTGGGTACTCAACCACCCTGAGAACCTTGGCTTTGATCTGCTTGGTAACTTTCTCCTTGATCTTCAAACTCATGTCTGATTTGAATTTTTTGAGTTTCTTCTTGACTGGCGGGCACATAGGATTGGTTGGTAACTTGTGAGCTACTATAGATGTGTTCAAACTGATCATATCATCATACTACCATGCAAAGATATCCTCGTATTCCCTTAAAAAATGGATGTACTCCTCTTTCTCTGTTGGTGATAAATGAATGCCGATGCAGGTTTCTTTTATGGTCTTGGCGTCTCCCAGATTTACTGCTTCTGTTTCATCCAAGTTGGATTTAGGCTTGTTCTCAAAATTCTCAACTTCCCTGACAATTTCCTCGGGTATCTCATCTTCTTCCTCTGAGTCACTATTATCATATTGAGTTGCCTCATTACATATCACAGTCATGGGTTTATCAGGAAAAGTAATAATAACACTGTAGAAGGGAAAAGTATAAAAAATAGTAATAAATAATGATAAAGGATAGATACGTTCGATTAAAATTCAGAAAATTGTTCAAACAAAAGCTTGGCTCGGTGGATCAAAACATTTATTTAAAACGAGAAATCTTAAAACAAAATTGCTAGAAAATTTAAATGCCTAGAACAACTATAAATTCTGCCAAGCTATCCAAGGACTCGGCGGGCTCGGCATGGCGTGGCGGTCAAGTTTCTGAGAATAGCACCCTTTGCCATAGTCTGAATGGTGAGTCCTTCTTCCTCCTCCTCCTCAATTGTGGCACTGCATTCCATATCCTCATCTTCCAAGAACATATCCTTCAACCCTGCTAGTGCTTCTTCTTCAGTTGTTCCCCATATCGTGTCCGCATGATGGAAAGCTTGTTCCAACTGGGGTACCGGTTGCTCAAGAGGGTAATACAGCCCATGCCATAGAGGGACCACTCCCTGTACTCTTGCCATGTATACTGGTACCCAATCCCAAAGGTGGTACCATGGTTTTTCAACCGTATCGGCTTGGTGATACCCTGGAGGTTCTTTCCCAACCCTTTGCGAGGTTCATATCTAGATCATGCTAGTATGCTTTATATTTTGTTACTCCACCACTTATCCTTCTCGACGGCATTGACTCGTTCAATGTGATGGTAGGTTTCCCTCCTAGCCTCCTTCTATGTCCAATGGCTGAAGTGGTCTGATTGGTGTAGATGGGATTACTCCCATCTCCATGAATGATTACCTCCTGATGGTTCTATTCGAATTTTATAGCTTGGTGTAGTGTGGAGGGAACGAATCTAGCAACATGGATCCACGGGCGACCGAACAAAAGATTATATGACACTGGTATGTCAAGTACTTAGAATTCAACATCGGACCCAGTTTGCCCCATCTGCAAGCTAAGGTTGATTTCCCCGATTATAGCCCTCTAGGACCCATCGAAAGCTTTCTTATTCATACTTCCAGTCCGTATTTCATGGAAACCTTTGTCCAACCTTTTCAGGGTATCTAGTGGACAAATATTCAGACTAGAACCTCCATCAACCATGACCCTGGCAATGAACTTGTCTTCAAACTGTGTTGTAATGTGCGATACTCGATTGTGATTCAAACCTTCGGGCGATAGCTCATCTTCATGGAAGATAATCTTATGGCTCTCCAGCACTTGACCCACCATATTAGCCATTTCTCCACCAGTGATATTATTGGGTCCATAAGCCTCACTCAGTACTTTCATCAAGGCGTTCTTGTGTGCTTCTGAACTCTGTAATAGTGACAGGATAGATATCTGAGCAGGGACTTTGTTTAGGTGATCAATAACAAAATATTATTTTACATGTACTTTCCGCCATAGATCATCCGGCCTGGTCTCAATGACAGGTTGTCTAGCAGTGCCATCCTTACTTGAACCTCCCAAGTGTTAGGGTGTATAGACTCTTCCGGTTCTAGTCATACCTTGTGCGATGTCATATTCCTCTATCTTAGTCTTCCCATTTCGCTGAGCCTTGACACCATAATCCGAGGGTATTTCTTTTGAGTTGAATCATGGTGTGGTTGACACCGTCATAGTAAAAGGTGTGACCATTTCTACTTCAAAAGGAGCGGAGGTGGCTGCGGGCGGAGCTATTTCTACCTCGAATGGAACTGATGCAGTTACCTCGACATCAATAGGTGCTTGAGTCTGAACCACGATAGGAGTGAGTGTGACTGAAACCTTAAAGTATCGCCTTCTCGGATAAGCCTGATTGACCCCTCGGGGTCCCATTCTTTATTTATTTCTATAACATGTACAAGGTCACCTCTATGATCAGGGAGGGGATTGTTGCGGACATTAGGTGCGGCTTCCTTCGCTTGTATGACCTTGTTGTCAATGAGTGTCTGGATCTTATCCTTCAATGTTTAGCACTCAATAGTGGTGTGCCCTTTCATACCAGAGTGGTATGCGCATGTTTTGTTCAGTGACCCATTATGATCAATTTTCTAGCGCCACAACAGTAATAGGAGTGACGTAACCTACAACCTTCAAACTTTCATACAATTGGTCGATGGGCTCAGTAATGGCAATGTATTTACTGGGTGGCTTGCGGTCGAATTTGGTTCTTGGTCTTGGATAATTTTGGCGAGTTGGGGGTGATTAGAAGTAGGGTGGTTGGGAATTATAGGTGTGTTGGACATCAGTTGGTTGGGAATATTAGGGAGATAAGGGTTGATATGTGGGTGGTGATGCTTGGTATATAGGTGGTGATGCTTGATATGTAGGTGGGGGTGTCTGGTATGTGGATGGAGGTGATTGATATGTGAGTGGAGTTTTTGGGCCCTGGGCCACCATTACTACCCCAACATCTCTCTTCTTTGATATGCCACCTGATTGGAGTGCCAGATTCGTGGCTTGTAGTGCCTCGAAATTTGTTACCATCCCGCTCTTGATTCCTTTCTCGACCCTTTCCCCAAGCTTGAAGATATTAGAGAATTTGTGATTCTCGATGACCATCAGTCTCTCATAATATTGTAGATCCTATGCTCTGACGAAGAATTTATTCATTTGCTCTTCTTCTAGAGCGGGCCTGACCTTGACGGCTTCCGACCTCCAACTAGTAGCATACTCGTGGAAAGTCTCGATATGTTTCTTCTTGAGATTTTGAATGTAGAAGACATTAGGTGCATTTTCTATGTTAAACCTAAACCGGTCCATGAACTCCAACCCATGCTTACCCAATTTGACCATTTCTTGGGATTCTGGCTGATATACCAAGATAAGGCATCCCCAGTAAGGCTCCTCATAAAGAACTTCATCCAAATCTTTTCATCTTTTCAAACCCCGACAATCTTGTCACAGTAGGTTATTAGATGAACCCTGGGATTAGTCGTACCATCGAACATTTCAAACTTGGGTGGCTTGTATCCTTCTAGCAATTCCACATCAGGCTGTATGCACAGATCCTTATTGTTCAAACCTTCTATTCCCTTGTCTCCTTCAAGACCTTGAACTCGGCTTGTTAACTTTTTGAGTTCTTTGGCCATATTCTTAATGAGCAGGTCCTTTTTGGAGGGCTCCGATGCACAGTAGATTGGTTGTGGTATAGTTTCCACGTATTGCTATGATGGGTGCCAAGAACTTGGGTATAGTGGTGGTCATTGGTGGAGTTTTTTGGATTAGGAATGAGTGGTGGTGTGTTTTGGGGGCTGTGGTAAGCGGTGGTTGGTGGGTACGGTATTGGTTGGTGCTCTTGTGGTAGAGTTGGTATCGGTAATGGATTGATATTTTGTGGTGAAGTGGCGTATTTATTTGGTATGGTAGGATTTTGTGGCTATTGGTTCTGTGTGTTTTGAGGAGGTGTTGGGTTCTTTGTGTTCTATTGGTGGACATCAGGGACATTGAGGGTGAGTGACAAGTTTGCCAAATTACGAACCTGCTCAAGTTCTCCTTGCAGTTCTAGCATCTTTTGCTCCAGTCCCATAACCAAGTCATTCGGGGCCGGAGAACTGCGGCTGTCGAAAGTCTCTGCGTTCTCAATGTTTTCGTTTCATTTTCTGCTTAATTCGTCCATCTTTGCTTTCCCTCTGCTTTTTATGTTGCTTGGAGGAGGAGGCGGTGGAGGGCCTCTAGATCTGGTATGATATGCGGATGATGCCAATATGGATGAACTAACCTATGGGGATAGAAATAATAATAATAATAATAATAATAATAATAAATTAAAAAATAAACAAAACAAAAAGGAAACAAGTTAGTGGGGATTCTGAAATGTTTGCAGTATTTAAATACATATTGCGAAATATAAAATCATATCCTAATTTGGGAGCCTCGTTGTGCCTGAGGTAGGCCTAGCGACAAATAAATTCGGAGAACTTTAAATGCCAATAAATGCCTCATTTCATAACATAAAAGTAGACGAATCCAAAAACGACGTTAAAATAATAGTAAAACAAGTTGCTACTGGCACTTGAACTTATTACATTTTAAGAAAAGAAAGTAAATCTAATCTATTTGGTCCCAAAAGGACCTTCCCCAGATTTGATCTTCCAGACTCCGTCATATAGATCCCCCAGCTCGTGCAGTCCAAGCAACAAGTAGGATCAGTCCAGATGTCCTTGATAACTATGATTTTAACACGTTTTATGCCCATACTTGCCTATGCTTTTTGTATGAATTGCCATAAAATAGACCCAAAATACTTACAAGTTGCGCTTGATTGCAAGTTTGAGCGACAAGATGACAAAAGTCAAAAATCGGCTCGAAACGGAGTGAAACCTGCTCAAGTGCCAAAGATCATTGAAGTGATGAAATTCAGAGCTTGGTGCGGACCGCACCATCATGTCATACGGCCGCTTCAGATAAGTTCAGAGAAGGCATAAGTCATTTTTCCATTTCATGCGGCCGTGCAATCATGACATGCAGTTGCGCCAAAGAAGTTCAGAGACTTGTATTTTCCAATAGCAATCAACGCGGCCGCGGTCAAGCTCACGCAGTCCGCGCCCAATCTATGCGGCCGCACCGCAGGGTCATGCGGACCGCACCAGAAGAGTTTAGAGCCCATCACAAGCCACTTATGCGGCCGCACAACAAAGTCACGTGGCCCGCGCTGGTCTCCATGTGGTCGCGTGTCAATTTTATGCGGTCTGCATCACCTGTTTCAGAGAGCAAGAATTAGAAGTCAAATAGTCAAGTGCGGCCGCGGTCGTCCCCACAGGGGCATTTTTGTCCGGTTTTTCCAGCCCACTATAAATAGAACATTTGTCATTTTTAGGTAAAAGTTTTGTACACTTGATAGATGCTGCACTCGTGAGACATTTGTATTAGCCTATTTTGGGCATTTTGAGCTTATTTCATCATAGATTCTTGTAGTTAACATTAGTAATTAATTAATATGGTTATTTCATCTTCTATTTCTTCAATTTCTTCTCTAATTATGTCTAGCTAAACCCATTAGCTAGGGTTATGGCTCAACCCTAGTGTGGGTAATTGATGGTTGTTGCTTATTAATGATAGATTGATATTGGGTGTTTGTTATTTGGGTTAATTTTATGGTTTAATTAAGTATTGGTAGTTGCAAACATTGATTCTAGCTTAGTGGGTCTTGACCCTTCTTGAGAAAGAGAGTTTATGACCCCAAAATTGATTCAACAAGGAATTGGGATGGACCCATGAGAAATGGTAGTCCCAATTAACAGGAAACCTCGAGAGCGTAATCACCCTGCTTGAACCCTAGTTGCTTGGTCTAATTGGCCTACCCAATTGGTCTCGAGAGAGTCAATTGGGCAAAATCGCTCTCTCTACCGAGAGGTGTGAGAGTGGTACAATTGTGCAATGGTTATAACATTAATCCCAAATGTGTCAATCTATTGTTAGTAGTTTCCACCCATTAGTTAACCACCTAGGTGATGCCATGACCCTAGTGCCTTTCTCTATATTAATTACATCTTAGCAAATATTTCTCTTAGCATTATTTAGTCTTATTCTTAGTTGATAATAGTAGTGATAACAAGAAAATCCAAAAATGTTAGAAGTACAATTAGAAGCACAAACACATTCTTAGTCTACACAAATACACAACTCTATTCCAAACTCCCTGTGGAAAATCGACCCCGATACCACTATTCGGGTAAAAGTCTTAGCGCCCGCTCTTCCTACCATAGTGTAAGGTTGAGTTTGCCGCGATCAGTCCTCCCTCAGCATTCTGGCAGTTTTCGATCCTCTTTATGACTTTTCTTTCTAGCTCCACGATTCCTCGCTCCAGGTATTCCAGTTTCCTATTGGAGCTGACCGCCATTTCTTTCCATTCCTCAATCAACCTTGCAGTCTTCTCATGTATTTCCTGGTTCTCATTTTCAGAGTCGTGAACCCTTTTGCGCAGCATGTTGTACTTGGCTTGGGTTTCAGCTTCCTCGTCTATGATTCTGTTTACTCGACCGGTCCCTTGGGTCACTATTCCTTTCAGATTATCCCCTAGACAGGCCGGGTACAAAGGCTAGCACCCTGCATGATATCTGTCCAGCTCAATGGTATTATGCTCCACGATGATTTTGCCGTGCCACATGTGTTGAGCTTGGTACTTGTAAGGGACATTGTCATCTTGAAAGTCTGCCCTTAAGTGACTTATCTTGACTACCCTTGATACAACCTGTTTTCTACCCGCTTGCCTCATAACTAGCATAGGGACATATGGATAAATCCCGCTCAACCCGATCAACACCAAATGCGGAGCATCCCTGGACCTGATAATGAACTCGTCCATTGGAAACCACTCAACCATCCACTGCACCTGTCCCTCGGCCAGATTGTCAAAAACTCTACCCATTCGCTGGCACTCTCTGGCTGAGCAAATCCAGAGTCATCTACTTAGAGTGATGGAAAGCAATGTGGTCGTTCCAAGCCCTTCGCGGAAATTCTTTGCGATAACGACCCTTTTTGGAGATGTGATCGCTGCCAACTCGACACTACGCAATGGTAGGAAGAGCGGGTCGCAATAGCTTTTACCCAAATAGTGGTTCGGGATCAAATTTCCACAGGGAGCTTGGAATGGAGTAGTATTGTCTGTCTAGCCTAGAGTTGCGTATGTGCTTCTAATTGTACTTCTAACATTTTTGGGGTTTTTTGTATTTATCACTACTGTTATAAACTAATGATTAAGGCTAAATTAAGCTACAAGAACATTGCTAAGTTGTATTTAATATAGAGAAAGGGACTAGGGTCGTGACACTACCTAGGTGGCTAGTCAACGGGTAGAAGTTACTAAGGGGAGTTTGATATATTTGGGGCTTATGCTATAACCGTTGCACATTTGTACTCATTCTCACACCTCTCGGTAGAGAGAACGATTTTGCCCAATTAGCTCTCTCAAGACCAATTGGGTAGGCCAATTAGACCAAGCAACTAGGGTTCAGGTAGGGTAATTACTCTGTCGAGGTTTGTCCCGTTAATTGGGACTACCATTTCTCATGGGTCCATCCCAATTCCTTGTTGGGTCAATTTTAAGGTCATGGACTCTCTTTCTCAAGAAGAGTTAGACCCACTAAGCTTGAATCTGTGTTTGCTACCACAAATTCGAAATTGAAACACAAAATTAACCCAAATAACAAACACCCAATCTCAATCTCACCCTAGATGGCAACACCCATCAACTACCCACACTATGGTTGAGCCACAACCCTAGCTAATAGGTTTAGCTAGACATAATGAAAGAAGAAGCAGAAGAAATAGATGAGGAACTAAACATATTAATTAATTACTAAGTAGAATCTACAATAATAAAGAGCAAAAGTGCCAAAATAGGCTAAAACTTCGGTTCTCACGAGCGCAACTCAATATCTGATATAAAACTTCACCTAAAAATGGTAAAATATTCTATTTGTAGTGGCTGGAAAAACTGGACAAAAATACTCCTGCGAGGTCAGCACAGACCGCACAAAAAGGTACCGCGGCTGCGTTGGCTCTTAAACTCATGATTTTTAACTCTATGAAGTTGAGGACCACGGACCGCATAAAAGTGCAGCACGGCCGCTGGAGCTCTGGCGCAGACTGCGTGAGTGTGACCGCGGTAGTGTGGCTTGCTCTGGACCCAAACTGGCATCTCTCTGAATCTCTTCACGCGGGCCGCATTACAAAGTGGCATGGCCGCGTGAGCTGAACGCAGGCTGCATAAATCCAACCACGGCCGTGTGGTGAAAGCCCTGAATATACACTTCTCTGAATCTCCTAGTGCGGCTGCGTGCACTTTTGTGCGGTCCGCACTAAGCTCTTTTTCCAACACTTTACTTGGCCTTTGATACTTGAGCAGGTTTCACTCCGTTTTGAGCTGATCTTTGACATTTCAGTCACTTTGTCGCTCAAACCTACATTCAAGCACAACCTGTGAGCATTTTGGGACTATTTTGTAGCAAATTATACTCAAAGCATAGGCAAGTAGGGGCATAAAACATGTTAAAATCCTACTTATCAACTCCCCCAAACTTAAACCTTTGTTTGTCATCAAGCAAACAAAATAAGACCCACCCCTTAAAGGAACATCCAAGCAATTCCAGCTATCCTAAAGTAACCTTAACAAGCATCAATTGGGACTAACAATTGCCCTCAATACGAATGCATCATTAACACATTTAAACTTTGAAAGCTATGGATCAAGTGTGACATAAGAGCATCAAGAGTTGACACATTTCATCAAAGGACTTCTGTCAATTACTTTGGTCATTATGGAACCCAAACTCACACATCCTCAACTCTCCCTAAGCGAACCTCACCTTTTAGAGTATTGACATACAAATCGAGGTTGATGGACTTTCACTTATCTCTCTTAAGAAGAAGGTCACAAGTCCGGCTCTAGGTACCATATGCTTGCCCCTTATGTAAGTATCCACTAATGTAGGCTCCCTTCAACTCAAGATCATATAGGGCTTTTGTGGAGTCATTGTGAAGGCTTTTAGGTAGGGGTAGGACATGTTTTTGTTAAAGTTGGCTCAATCTTCCCTTAAGCACTTCTTTTGATTCATTTTGGCACACTTTCTTGACTCATTTGAGTATTTCACTTCTTTTCAAGGGGTTAGAGGGACACATTGTCACTCTTTTTTATGCAATTCAAAACATTTCTCCTTTCTCTACTTTTTTCCATGCCTTTTTCACTTTTGTTTCCCTTGAATCCCCTTTTTATTCTTGTTCACATTGGCCTTTTTTTGTCTTTTTCTTTTCTTTCTTTTTCATTGCTTTCCTTTTCCTTTTGCTTTTGTACCTTTTACCACTTTGTTTCCTTTCTTGTCTCTCCTCCCCCCAAACTTAGACATTTGCTATTACTCAAGGGAAGATTTTGGGTTCCAAGAGAGGATATCTTTTAGAATTGGTATAGGCTTGTAATATTGGTTCTTGAAAGAAAAAGGTTCAAGGATCAAAAAGGTTAACTAGGGATCATTTCATTGGTAGGCCACTGAATTTTTCAACTTAACATTTGGATCAAAGAGAGCCTATAATCACTTCTCAAGTCAAATTTCACCTGGGATTTCGCCTCAACAAACATTCAGGGTAAGTTCTAGACCATTGGCTTGGGACTTGGACTCACAATTCGATTCCTCACCACACATGCTAGGGGATTGCAAAGGACATCTAGTCGAGGGCCCACAACGACCTTAGTTACGATTCAAGCGCACAATGGTCCAAAAAGATCACATGATGATTGTTTGGTCAATACAAGAGTCTCAAGGCCACGATTTTCACCATCCTAAACACAACATTATGTCTTTGATCATGGGATCAAAGCCAAATGTGCTAGGCCTAAGTGAAGCTTTTCCTGAGGTACCCTTAACTACGAAATATCAAAAACAAAAGAGAAATAAAAAATGGACTCAAACCCTTAAGAAGGTTGTCATGCCATCTATCATTGGGAAGAGCCACCCGGTTCGCACTATACTCCACATTGGAAAGAACTGTGGCATTAAGAAAACCAGGGGCTTATTGAAAATGCCAAAAACAAAACAAAAGGCTACGAGCCTATCTACGAATCTAAAAACAAAAAATTTTGCGAAAATAGAAAAAACAGAATGAATATGTACAATAGGGGGAGTAGAATATACAATGAGGGATGAATATATACCGAATGTAACTTTATATACAAACCAAAAGAGAATAAAAAGTACGAGAAAAGTAGCTAAAATGTAAAGTTATATACAGACCAACTAGAATATCAAATCAACAGAACATAAAATGAGAATCTAATATGTACAGCATCCACATAATCCAAAAAAAGTAGGGCACACCCCCACGAATAAGAGCTGTCATTGTCCCCAATGCCAACTACACAAATAAGCACAAAAAGTCAATGAAAGGATATAGAAGAGCTCCCTAGGCCTGGTCCGTCTGCATGGGATCCTCAGTGGTCTCCTGGTCCTCTGTATGGGCGGGAACCTCAGATTGGTTCCCGACCTCCTGCTGCTCAATTGTTGGGATTGGGGCCTGATCATGGATCGGCTGAATGTCGGGTGCAATACTGGAGGGACCCTCCTGAACCTCTGCTAGCTCAATCACCGCATCAACTGTGCTGGGGAGCTTTCTCTTCTTCCTCGGGAGCTTGGGTACCTGCTCCTACTCTGGTTGTGGAACTGGTGCTGCTGGATCCGGGACTGACTCCCTAAATAGCAAGTCTAGAGGCATATGGTCTGCCAATAGCTTGTCCATATCCGTCCTGAAACAGACTCCTTGGAAGCCCGTGTTTTTCTTAGCTTCCTGTGCTCTTTAGCAAGCTCCTTTAGAGCCTTGCCATGAGACTCCACAACAGTAGTCAAAGTGGCCTGAGTCTTCATAATCTTTTCCTGGTTTTCCAGGAGCTTCTTCAAAGTGTCCTCAATGGATTGAGGAATCTGGGCTGGCTGAGGTGTTGCCTGGGTCTGAATAGTGGAGGACAAAGTGGACAAATTGGAAGTCGCAACTGACATCCAGTTGTTCAAACTAGCAAAGGATTGACTCAACTGATGGGTTGTGAAGGGATGAGTCTTTGAAGATGGCACCCCCCAGCCCGCTGAAGTACTGGGGCTAGTTGAAGAAGAAGGACCTGGGGGCAAGGTCTTAATGGTAGTGGTAGCAGGTACGATGGAAGGCTCGGTAGAAGGCTCTACCGCAACTGGCTCCTCAGACTGGCCAGTTAGGGTAGAGGTAGGTGGCTGGTATTTCTTGGACTTTGGGTTGTCCGGGACCTGCATGCTGTACCAAGAGTAAGGATCTACAGGCTTGGTCTTGACATCAAATTTTTTCTTCTTGACCTGCAGATCCCTAAAATACATAGTAAGGGTGTTGGAAAAAGGGTAGTTCCGGTCCTTCTCCTGTCCCACAGCATAAATCACCCTAGACATCACATTACCCACATTAATAGGGTACCCGGCCATAATAGATGCAACAAGAACGGCCTGGGTAAGTGGAAAAGTATGATCGTGACTGTATACAAATGTCAACCACCCTCGAGCCTCAAAGTTGAAGGTGTTCCTGTATATTTTCTTCCCTGCTTGCAACCATGTTGGGACAGTTTTGGGGATTGCCAATAAATGGGCTACCCAAGGTCGAACTTCCTCACCCATCGCTAACTTAGTCAGATAAAGCGACTCATCCTCATCCTTGAACCCCAAGTAGTCATTTAAGGATTTCCCATCAACCACCACCTTTTTGTCTCTCACTTTGGTCACCTTCGTATCCTTGACAATGTGAGCCACATTACAGTAGAATTCTCTGACCATGTGTTCATTAGCTTCGATGCATTTGTCCTTGAAAAATTCCCAGCCTTGTCTAGTCCGGAACTCCCTCTGCACGTTCGGGTTGTGGGATAAGAGGTCAGTATCAATAAAACTTCTCTTCAACATCCACTTCCTCACCGGCCACCACTCCCTGAACTTGTGAAATGCCACTTGACTGACGAATCGATCTTCCTAAACTTCAGGTTTTCTGGTTCTTTCAATACCCCCAATCTGAGGCTCACCTCCCTCACCTTGTTCTGCACTCTCCCCAGATAATGAAGCTGTAGGGAAGGTAAAGTATTGTTCACTACCGGCCACAGACTCATTAGATGTATCCGAGACTACGTTCACTGGTCTTTTGATTGAGGGTGATGGTGGAGCGATATCAACTAGGTGGAGGGGGTCGGTTATGTGAGTTGGGACAGAATCTGAGGATATACTTTTGGAGGGCACATACTCACTCCCCGAAGAATGAGAGGCAACCCTATCAGCAACCCGTATTAGTTTCTGGGTGTTTTAATGTTCTCCCGAGCCTGGGGAGTGAGTTTTGCTATTCTCTTACCCTTACCCCCTCAGGAGGCACCACCTCTCTTGGGTTGTTGTGTTTGTTTACCGCCTCTTTGTTTAACCATGATCTGCAAGCAAACATGTCTAACATTGTTAGTTTAAGCACATGTAGTGTATAAATTAGTGAAAACAATTGCAGAGCAGCAGATGAAAAGATTGCGGAAACTATTGCAGAACAAGGCACCGCGGACCGCGCTAAGGCGACCGCGGGCCGCACTGAACAAACCCAGAAAAACACACCTCTCTAAATCTCCCAACACGGACCGCGCAAAAGTGTAGCGCGACCGCGTTGGTCCAGCACGGACCGCACAATGAGGTACGCAGCCACATTGTAAGCAGACTATATATCATATCAAAGGCCACCGCGGACCGCACCATTAGTAGTGCGGCCGCGTCAGGGCCATGCGGACCGCGAGAAAATAACCGCGGCCACGCTAAGCCAACAGTTATGGATGATAAATTCGTCCATTTTTGTTCAAGTTTTTGAATCCTAGTTGTCCCTACTCAATTACCCAATATGAAAATCATGCCCAGCATCCAAAACCAACATATAAACTAACCTAATCATTAAACCCAAGAAAAACGAAAAGAAAGAAGAAGCTACAACTACTGGGAAACAAACAAAAGTAAAACATATGAAATAATTAAAGACAAATGTGTGAAATTTACCAGGAATAAGAGAATCAAGAACTCAATGCAAACATACACGAAGATTAGTCTCAGAGGTGTATGAACAGTAAAAATTTAGGGCTCAGGCTTTCAATTGGCGAAAAGTGTAAACTGAGGCCTATGGTCCCTATTTATAGAAAACGGTGGTGCCCCAAACTTACCTACCAGCGCGGTCGCGTAAAAGTGACCGCGGACCGCGCTGGTTTTCAAATCCAAAGTTTCAGAAGGCAACCTTTCGTGGCAGCGTTGGAGTGCATCGTTGATGCGAAGGTCCACTGCGGACCGCGAAATATGATCGCGGCCGCGGTGGAAAACTTCAGAGAGCATCATATTTCTGATTTGCCATCGCGGACCACGCAAAACTGCACCGCGGCCGCACTACAAACTTTAGAGACTTTGCAACTTGGCTCATGCCAGTGCGGACCGCGCAAAAATGCACCGCGGCCGCACTGACAAACTTCAGAGACTGCAATTTTTTGTTTCTTTTTACTTTGCATTGTTTCAACACAATCCCTGCAACATCTCACAAACAATTAGCTCAAAAATCCTAATCTACAAAGAAAATCAAAGAGAAATAAAAAGACATGGGTTGCCTCCCAAGAAGCGCCTGATTTAACATCGCGGCATGACGCATGTTACCATCATATCACTTCAAATGAATGAGTGCCACCAGTGGCTGTCATCAAACTTTCCCAAATAATGTTTGACATGATGCCCATTAACCCGGAATACTTCACCATTCTTGTTCTTGAGATCAAGAGCAGCAAAAGAAGTCACATTTACCACTTCAAATGGCCCACTCCACTTTAACTTGAGCTTTCCCGGAAATAACCTCAACCGGGAGTTGAAAAGAAGAACCATATCACCAATCTTGAATTCCTTTCCCCGAGCATATTTGCCGTGAAGGTACTTCATCTTGTCCTTATATAAGGACGAGCTGGAGTAGGCATGAAATATAAACTCATCAAGCTCATTTAGTTGCTCAACCCGAAGATTTGCCGCAACATCCCATTCCAATTTCAACTTTCTCAACGCGCGCATAGCCTTGTGCTCCAATTCCACAGTAAGATGGCAATCTTTACCAAACACCAACCGATACGGAGACATACCGATTGGGGTCTTGTAAGCCGTCTGATAGGCCCAATGAGCGTCATCCAATTTCTTCGACCAATCGGTCCTATTAGCATTTACCGTCTTGGACAAGATAATATTTATTTCCTGATTGGAGACTTCCACTTGACCACTAGCTTGAGGGTGATAAGGGGTGGTCACTTTGTGATTAACTCTATACTTAGCAAGCAATGAGTCAAAAGCCTTGTTGCAAAAGTGGGACCCCCCATCACTAATGATAGCACGAGGGGTGCCAAACCTTGTGAAGATACTCTTTTTTCAAGAATGCCACAACACTTCGGGCTTCGTTGTTGGGTAAAGCCACAGCTTCAACCCACTTTGAAATATAGTCCACCGCCACGAGAATATAAGTGTTTCCACAAGAGCTCACGAACGGACCTATGAAATCAATGCCCCAAACATAAAAAATATCCACCTCGAGAATCGTATTAAGAGGCATCTCATCTTTTTTTGAAATTCTGCTAGCTCTTTGACATGCATCATATATCTTTACCAAGTCACTAGCATCCTTAAACAATGTCGGCCAATAGAAACCGCAACTCAAAACCTTTGAAGCCGTCATCACCCCTCCATGATGGCCACCATAGGGAGAGGAGTGACAAGCCTCCAATATGCTCAATTGCTCACCTTCCGGGACACATCTTCTTATCACACCATCCGTGCAAATTTTAAACAAATACTGATCATCCCAATAAAAATCCAAGCTATCCTGCTTGAGTTTCTTCCTTTGGTTGGAAGAGAGCTCACACGGGACATTTCCAGTCACAATGAAGTTGGCGATGTCCACGAACCAAGGCATATCACACATAGAAACGGAAAGAATTTGCTCGTCGGGGAATGTATCATTTATCTCAATGCCGTCACATGGCCTCCCTTCTTCCACCAACTAGGACAAATGGTCCGCAACTTGATTCTCACTTACCTTCCGGTCCACTATCTCTAAGTCAAATTCTTGAAAAAGTAACACCCATCTCATCAATCTTGCTTTAGAATACTTCTTGGTCATCAAATACCTAAGGGCAGCATGGTCCGTGTGCATAATCACCATGTCCCCCATAAGATAAGGTCAAAATTTATCCATAGCAAACACAATAGCCAATAGCTCTTTCTCCGTCACCGTTAATTTCTTTGGGCTTCATTCATCGTTTTGCTATCATAATACACGGGATGGAACATCTTGTTGATCTGTTGACCTAACACCGCCTCTACCATCACATCACTTGCGTCACACATAAGTTCAAAGGGCAAAACCCAGTTAGGTGCGGTTATGATAGGAGTTATGGTCAACTTGTGCTTCAAAAGCTCAAAAGCTCAAAAGCCTCCATGCATTTTTCATCAAAGATAAACTTGGCTTCTTTCTCTAACAATTTGCAAAGTGGGTTCACAACTTTCGAGAAGTCTTTAATAAATCACCGGTAGAACCCGGCATGCCCAAGAAAATTCCTCACCCCTTTGACAGAAGTAGGGGGAGAAAGCCTAGAAATGACCTCAATTTTTGCCTTATGAACTTCAATTCCTTGCTTCGAGATCTTGTGACCCAACACTATACCTTCTTCCACCATAAAGTGACATTTTTCCTAGTTGAGCACAAGGTTGGTTTCTTCGCATCTAGCCAATACCCTATCCAAATTCACCAAGCATTCCTCAAACGAATCCCTAACCACGCTGAAATCATCCATGAAGACCTCCAAGATATCCTCCACCATGTCGGTGAAAATTGCCATCATACAACGTTGGAAGGTCACCGGAGTATTACATAGTCCAAATGGCATTCTCGAGAAAGCGAACGTGTCATAAGGACATGTAAAGGTCGTCTTCTCTTGATCCTCCGGGGCAATTAGAATTTGATTGTACCCTGAGTAACCATCTAGAAAACAATAGAAAGCCCGGCCCGCAAGATGATTGAGCATTTGGTCAAGGAATGGTAATGGGAAATGATCTTTTCTTTTCACCTTGTTAAGCTTCCTGTAATCCATACAAACTCTCCAATCCGTAACCGTCCGAGTAGGAATAAGCTCGTTGTTGGCTTTGGTCACTACCGTCATCCCACCTTTCTTTGGTACACATTGGACTGGAGAGGTCCATGAGCTATCGAAGATCGGATAACCACACTGGCATCAAGCCATTTGATAACCTCTTTCTTTACCACTTATTGCATTGCCTCATTTAGTCTTCTTTGATGTTCAAGTGAAGTCCTTGCATTCTCCTCCAAGATGATTTTATGCATGCAAAATGTGGGGCTTATCCCCCGAATATCGGCCAATGTCCATCCAATCGCCTTTTTGCCCTTTTGAAGAACAACCAAAGTGGCGTCAACCTACATGTTAGTTAGGCAAGAAGAAAGAATAACTGGAAGAGTTGAATTAGAGCTCAAAAATTCATACCTGAGGTGTGGAGGAAGTGGTTTCAACTCCAACACAGATGGCTCCTCAATCGATGGTTTTGTTGGTGGGGTTTTGCGGTTTTCAAGATCCAAAGATAACTTTCTAGGCTCATATGAATATGAACCCATACCATGCAATGCATTAACGCAATCCACTCTACCGGTATCATCATTGACATCCATGTTAAGAAGCACGACCTCAAGAGGATCTTCAACATTTTTCATGGAACTTGTGTCATCCACTATCACAGCTGTGACAATGTCCACAAATGAACACACCTCCATGCTATTGGGTTGTCTCATTGATTTGCACACATGGAATACCACCTTCTCATCTCCCACACGGAATGTCAACTCACCCGCTTCAACATCAACCAATGCCTTCCCCGTATCTAGGAAAGGTCTCCCAAGAATGATTGGCACTTCAAAGTCCACCTCACAATCCAATATGACAAAGTCGGCTAGCAATATGAATTTATAAACACGGACAAGAATATCATCAATTATGCCCAAGGGTCACTTCATCGATCGATCCGCCATTTGAAGTCTCATTGAATTTGGCCTAGGTTGTCCGATTCCAAAAGTCTTGAAAACCGAATAAGGCATCAAGTTAATGCTAGCTCCCAAGTCACAAAGGGCCTTGGCAAACTCCGTACTACCAATAGTGCAAAGGATAGTGAAAGCTCCAGGATCCTCAAGTTTTGGGGCCATAGAATGAACAAATAGAACTCACTTGATGCGTCATTTTAATTGTTTCATTCTCCATCACATTTTCTTGGTTACCAAATCCTTCATAAACTTTGCATACCCCGGCATTTGTTCAAGTGCCTCCACTAATGGCACATTGATAGTAAGACTCATCATCATTTCAATGAACTTTTTGAATTGATTGTCACCTTTTTGCTTTGCCAACCGTTTAGGGTAAGTTGGGGGTGGCCTAGGCAAGGGTGCCTTGGCCTTGGGCACAACCCTCTCGGGCATATCAGTAATTTGTTCCCTAGACAGGTTCACGACATCTTGAGTCTCTACCCCGGACTCATCATCAATATCAATCCACACATCATTAGTCACATTTGGGTCAACCACATCTTCAACATCCAAAATCACATTGTCATCATACAACTCAACTTCGTCATTCATAACTTGATTTTCATTCGAGGCATGCACATCACCGCCTCTTCCACTCCTTTTTGTAACCGCCATTACATGATTGTTACCTCCCTTTGGGTTCACTACCGTATCACTTGGTAGAGCACCCTTAGGTCGAGTATTTAATGATTGAGAGATTTGGCCAAGTTGCACCTCCAAATTCTGAATAGAGGTATTATGAGAAGCCAGTTGAGCATTAGAATCTTGGTTCTTCTTCATCATTTGTTCGAACATCATTTCTATTCTCCCCATATCACTACCCGAAGAACTAGACCCTTGAGATTAGAAGGGAGGTGTATTGTTCGATTGTTGGTACATAGGGGGCCTTTGAAAGCCTTGCCCCCGGTTGCCTTGATTGCTGCTATTATTCCACCCTCCTTAATTGTTGTTGTTGTTGCTCCAATTGTTATTGTTCCTGTTCCAATTGCCTTGATTGTTACCTTGGTTACCCCAATTGTTGTTTTGGTTGTTGTTGTTCCAATTGCCACCACTTTGTTGTTGGTTGTTATTGTTCCAATTACCACCGCCTTGTTGATTGCCCCAATTTCTTTGGTGATGCCATTGTTGATTCCCTTGATTTCCTCTATTCCCTTGGTAATTATTGACATGTTGAAATTCTTTGCTTTGCTCATCATAGCACTCACTCGAATAACCACCACCATCATTGTTGTTGTTAAATTGCTCACAATTTCCTTGAGGTTGTTATTGCCCTCTTTGCCTCCTTTTTAACATAGAAACATTTTCCATTGCATTGACTTGACGTGGGTTTTAGACTTGTTGCAATTGCGCCTTCGCCAATTGATTCATAGTTGTTGTAAGCTCGGCTATAGCTTGGCCATGATCATACAATTCCTTGTGCAAATGGATGACCGTGGGGTCACCTTGGGGCACATTTGCTCGACTTTGCCATCCCAAAGAGGTATCAGCCATTTCATCAAGTACATCACATGCCTCTTGGTAAGAAAATTTCATGAAGTTCCCTCCGGCTAATTGGTTCACAATGCACTGATTCCTGGTGTTGATGCCCCTATAAAAAGTTTGTTGTATCATTGCCTCGGTCATGTCCTTATTAGGACACTCCTTCACCATTATTCTATATCTTTCCCATATCTCGTGCAAAGGTTCCATTGGCTCTTGCTTAAAAGCTAGAATCTCATCCCGAAGAGCCGTCATATGACTTGGAGAAAAGAACTTGGCAATAAATTTGTCCGCCAATTGATCCCATGTGGTGATAGAATAATTGGGGAGCCTTTCTAACCAATCCAACGCTTTACCCCGGAGAGAGAACGGGAAAAGCCTCAATCTCAATGCATCCTCGAATACGTTCGTCTGCTTGCTACCCCAGCATGTATCTACGAACCCCTTCAAGTGCTTGTAAGCATTTTGGTCGGAGGCACCCGTAAAATACCCTCTTTGCTCGAGCAAGGTCAACATGACATTTGTGATTTGAAAATTCCCTGCCCGAATTCGGGGAGGAACGATGGCACTTGCATATCCTTGATTCGGAAGGACTCTTGGAGCAACTCTTGGCGGTGGTGGAGGAGGTTCTGGAATATTCTCATTCGGTTTAGCATTTGCATTGGCGTTTCTACCTCTATGTGGAACTTGAGGTGCTGGAAGCTCATCTTGCTCAAGATCTTCAACCTCCTCCCCTGCCAAGGCACTGCCAAGAGGATCATTTCCATTGAGAGCCATTTGTACCTGATTGATCGACACAAACAAAATTAGTGAACAAGAAGGAAAGAGAAGCAAATCACAAAACTAGCTACACAGATAGTCAACACCGTAAGCTCCGCGGCAACGGCGTCAAAAAGTTGATCGCTACCAACTCGACACTAGGCAATGGTAGGAAGAGCGGGTCGTAACAGCTTTTACCCAAATAGTGGTTCGGGATCGAATTTCCACAGGGAGCTTGGAATGGAGTTGTATTGTCTGTCTAGCCTAGAGTTGCGTATGTGCTTCTAATTGTACTTCTAACATTTTTGGGGTTTTTTGTATTTATCACTACTGTTACAAACTAATGATTAAGGCTAAATTAAGCTACAAGAATATTACTAAGTTTTATTTAATATAGAGAAAGGGTCTAGGGTCGCGACACTACCTAGGTGACTAGTCAACGGGTAGAAGTTACTAAGGGGAGATTGATATATTCGAGGCTTATGCTATAACCGCTGCACATTTGTACCCATTCTCACACCTCACGATAGAGAGAACGATTTTGCCCAATTGGCTCTCTCGAGACCAATTGAGTAGGCCAATTAGACCAAGCAACTAGGGTTCGAGTAGGGTAATTACTCTATCGAGGTTTAACCCGTTAATTGGGACTATCATTTCTCATGGGTCCATCCCAATTCCTTGTTGGGTCAATTTTAAGGTCATGGACTCTCTTTCTCAAGAAGAGTTAGACCCACTAAGCTTGAATCTGTGTTTGCAATCACAAATTTGAAATTGAAATACAAAATTAACCCAAATAACAAACACCCAATCTCAATCTCACCCTAGATGACAACGCCCATCAACTGCCCACACTAGGGTTGAGCCATAACCCTAGCTAATGGGTTTAGCTAGACATAATTAAAGAAGAAATAGATGAGGAACTAAACATATTAATTAATTACTAAGTAGAATCTACAATAATAAAGAGCAAAAGTGCCAAAATAGGCTAAAACTTCGGTTCTCACGAGCGCAACTCAATATCTGATACAAAACTTCACCTAAAAATGGTAAAATATTCTATTTATAATGGTTGGAAAAACCGGACAAAAATACCCCTGCGGGGTCAGCGCGGCCGCGTTGGCTCTTGAACTCATGATTTTTAACTCTCTGAAGTTGAGGACCGCGGACCGCGTAAAAGTGCGGCATGGCCGCAAGAGCTCTGGTGCGGACCGCATGAGTGTGACCGCGGCCACGTGGCTTGCTCTGGACCCAAACTGGCATCTCTCTGAATCTTTTCACGCGGGCCGCATAACAAAGTGGCATGGCCGCGTGAGCTGAATGCGGGCCGCATAAATCCAACCGCGTCCGCGTGGTGAAAGCCCTAAATATACACTTCTCTGAATCTCTTAGTGCGGCCGCGTGCACTTTTGTGCGGTCCGCATTAGGCTCTTTTTCCATCACTTTACTTGGCCTTTGACACTTGAGCAGGTTTCACTCCATTTTGAGCCGATCTTTGACATTCAATCACTTTGTCGCTCAAACCTGCAATCAAGCACAACCTGTGAGCATTTTGGGACCATTTTGTAGCAAATTATACTCAAAGCATAGGCAAGTAGGGGCATAAAACACGCTAAAATCCTACTTATCAAGATGCTCCAACAACCATAGATGCAACAATAAGTTGCTACCTTCGAAATGCTTGACCCCTCTTTGATAGCGTTCTAGGGCCCTATAGATATCAGCTATGATCATGGGGACTATATTATAGGTCTGTACATTAATCTCCTCCATCAGAGTTCTGGCGACCATGGCCAACCTAGTGTTGGGTGTTGGATTCTTCTCTTTTTCATTGGGAAAACTATCATCCCCAGAAAGCACACGATGAACACGAACACTCTGCGGTGGATGTGACCTAGTGAAGTGAGGGAAATTTCATCATGGTAAGTGCGAAAAGACTTGCTATGGCCATAACTCTCACAGAGATATTCGAAAGGTATGTAGGAGTCCTTTAGGCATACTAGGTCGACATTCTTTTTCAGCCCCATCATCTTCAAAAATCCCCTGCCTGTATGGTTTTCTGGCACTAAAATCCCAGGACTGTCCCAAGTTAAATTTGCAAGCCCTCCGATTTCCTCTATAAGCGGTGTCATTTCTATGTCACCAAAGTAGAACACCGCTTTTTCACTATCCCAGAATATGGTAGCAGCCCCGATCAATTTGTTGTTTGGTTCAATATCTAGCAGGGATGGCAAGTTGCCCAAGTATTTTTTCACATGCTTCTTGTCACTTGAAGAGAGATCTTCCCACCAATCTAGCAACAATGGAGGGATATTGCTAACCATACCGAATCTGGGGACCTCGTACCTCATTTATGCAAAACAAAGGGTTAGGCCTTACCCCCACCGGATTCGACTATTTATACGTCTATATCAGCATATCAGCATTCTCCAAAATTAATGCACAGAACGTGGTTGCGTTCGATGGGATTATGGAAAACCCGATGGACTTTGGATAAGGCTTATCTTAAAGGATAATTATGTGGACAACATAACTGATCTGACTAAGTTTGATAATGATGTATGCACAATTTAAATATAGTAAGGTTTCTATGGGGTTTTAGACTGTACCCTCAAGTGGACAAGTTGAGGGGAAAGGCACGGAACCGTCAACTACACCACCGATCGACTGGGTTTACTGCAAATAAGCCTTTCTGGATTTAAGGGTAGTAAATAGGAAGAGCGCAACCACTCATTAAAGCGTTGCTATAGGATTTGATACGCACGAGTGGAATATGATGTGGAGCATGATTTATGCAGCAGTTAATGACATGTAGGCAAGTGTTTTCACATAGGAAGAAATAAATACAACATTGAAAAGACAATTACAAGAAAAAGGAAAACCAGGAGACAAGTCAGTTTTCAGAATCATAAGTGCTTAAAAGAAACAACAGTTAACTTCATATAAGTGAGCAGAGTATGGGCTAAGCGTGCTTGGACTAATTTTTAGAAACAAGTTCGTTATGGTAAGAGCCTAAAGATATCCCCAGCAGAGTTGCCATGCTGTCGCGCCCCCTTTTTCCCTCCGCGGGGAGGAAGTTCGGGTTTCGACATTCACGGGGTGTAATGACTCATTTTTTTTAGGAATTGGGTATTTGAAGAGTCGCCACCTAACGGCTTATGGTGCGTTAGGTTACTTAGAGCGATTAACTCTTGGGTTGGTTTGCATTACCAGATATTGGGGTAAGGGCTCGAAATAACCTCGAGGGGAAGGTGTTAGTCACCCCTCTTGGTCCATAACTGTGAGTCCCGAGCAAACTTAAATTTACACATTAGTCCATACAAATAGTTAAATCAAATAAGTTGTAAAACTCATTGACCAAGTCAAGTCGTGAAATAAAGGTTTGAACAAATTATATAAATAAAGTTTTTTTTTAAAAAGGAGAGGAGTTAGGGTAAGGAGGGGTCCTAGGTTGTTTATCCTATAGGATCACCCTACCCAATATTTGGTAAACACTCCTCAATAAGGGACTACACGTGACATTAACGCGTAGTCATCATATCCCATGTCTACCCCTCCCATCCCTTATTGGTCATTGAAAGTGAGTGTTTGGTCACTGATTCATATTACGTGCTGCTACCCATCCCTTATTAATAATCCCGGAGGGAGTTAGGACCTATACCTACAGGTGGTTCTAGACGTACCCCTAAGGTTTTAAAGGAAAGAGTCTAAGGCAACAGTCAAAACATGTAGGACTTTCACATAATGGGACCAGATAAAAAGGCTCAAGTTTCCTCCTCAAGTAAACATGCAAGCAGCATGACTCAAACATAGTTAAGATCTTTATTAATCGAGTCCTAAAGCAGGATCTCTAAGTGATTGTGCATAAATAGACCAAACTTTTATACCCTAAAGTTACAACCTAGCAGCTGTGTAGGTATTCTTTTAAAGGTTATCAGAATCAGAAACGTTGAATGACATAAACAACTTCAGAGAATGCAGATTTTGAAAATGCCCTAAGGCTTGCCTATATGCAATATTATGTCTTGTTTATGCAGAAACAAACAATATTTCGAAATAGACCCCTTTAATATCTATAGATAGGATATCTAATTAGATTAAAGTCCTTTTGAAAGAACTAGTTGCAGGAAATGTCGTTGCTTAATAAGACCAATTTTAAGAAGATAAACTAGGCGTAATGACATTAATTCATTAGGCTAATCAGATTATCAGATATAACTGCGAATAGAAATCCCTATAAGCATGATATCTAGATGTATTACTGATTGTGAACGATTTGCAGGCATAAAAACATGCATAAACACTCGTTGTAACTGAAATTGGATTAGGTCCTATCTATACTTGAATTGATTTAAGACATGATGGCTTAGAAACATGACTTCTAACATGACAAATGCATAATACACGAATATGGTTTCTATTTGATGGAAACAACATTAAAAGACATTAAAAAGTAAGGTCCCTATAGGCATAATTTCTACTTGATGCTGAGGAAATTAGAAGTGGAATCCTATAGGCATGATTCTCTATTATGATGCAAAGGAAGTTAAGCGCGAAACCCTATAGGCATGATTTTATTATGCAAAAGCAATCAGATTCAACAAGAATAAAAACCCTATAGGCATGTTTTCTATTGAGTGAAGCAAGTAGATTTGAAAATAAATCCTAAGGGAAAGATTCTACCCATGTTATCCTATAAAGTATACATCTATCCACCCTTTTCCTAAATACCCTAAATATCGTTTTACAAATTATTACATGCAAATAAATGAATTACATAAGGAAATAGAAAAATCAATAAGTTATTCTATAGAGAGCCTGCAATTAGGCCCAAGTTTCCCAAAGCCTCCAATTATCTTTCAAACCTTATTTCCATAGATAAATCAGAGTCTAGGTGCATCAAAGTTCCCAAAGGGTCTCAAGGACCCCGGGCAATGCTTACACCTAGAATTAGTAGCAAAGCATTGAACCAGTGCAGTGTGGAAAGTCCAGCCTCAGTATGCCAGAGTTCAGAGAGTTCTTAGGAGGATCCCAAGACAGTACACATACTAGAGGGGGCAAAACTTATTAACTAAGAGTAGAGTGAAAGTGCATGACACAAGTTGAAAGAAATTTACTAAAGACTGGACTTAAAGGTCTATTTTTGAAAGCAATCAGTAAGGTAATAGAGATTGTTTGAAAAGGTTGGAATGATAAACAAAATCAAGAACTCAGGATGGGATCTCACAAAAAACCCAAATGAGTTAAATACTCACACAACAGGGATATGGATTTGGGGATGCAGAGCCATTGACTGCAAACATATAACCCTGGCAAGGGTATTTGGACTGGCTTGGACATGCTCAGAAATAATTGAAACTGGCATAATCACAAACTAATCAGGGAGAATATAAATGCATAGGGGGATAGGGAATTGGGGACTTATAAGAATGGTAAGCACACAGTAGGTTAACAAACAGTTGTCCAGGCATGCTTGAATCATACAAGGGAATACATGAATTTAAAAAGAGTGGAGTCATACTAGCATGCCTAACTACAAACTTCACAACAGAAACAAGAAAAAGCAGACTAGAAATAAAAGAAACTGAAACAAGAAGAGAAACATGTTGTTGTTAAGGCTTTAAATTTAACTAGGACATACCAGTGAAGATAGAAGTAAGCAGAATGAAAGAACCAAAGAGCACAGATGATTAGCCTTGGCTTGCAGCCGTCCAATAGTTGCAAAATAACACAAGGAAGAAGGGAGAACATAGATTTTTTAATAATAGAGGAGTTTTTGAAAGCCAAGTGTCTGTGTATTGTTTGTGAAAGACTTAAAGTATTTATAGTTGAAAGTAGGCAGTGGAATAAGGTAAAAAAATCATAGTAGTACACTAATTTATGAACTCAAAATCAATCAATTAGAGAATCAAGGAAGTAATTTCTTAAGTTCAGGGAATTAAGATCAAATGGAAAGATTCAGTACCATATAAGGCAAGAAGAAGAATAAGTGCATGATTAAATAATGAGAGGAGCCAGAATTCAGTAGGCATAAATTAGTCAAATAGGACCAAATTCAGAAAGACCCAATTAAGGAAAGACTAAGTAAAACAAAGTACCATAGTAAATAAGGTAATGAAATCAGTCAATTCAAACAGACGAGTAGAAATATAGGGCTTTAAAGGAAACTCTTTCAATTACCAACAGTTAAGGAAAATCAGAATCAATCATGGGGAGTCATGATTCTATATATTTCCACATATAAATAGAGACGAATGAACAGAAGTAGCAAACAAACAAGGTCAATTATATAGGCAGAAAGAAATAAGAAATGAGCAAACACAGTCATATAGAGGTGATATAAGTAGGCTAAAGATTCAGTAGAACATATTTGAAGCATGGTGACCACGAGAGATTAACAAGACCAAGGCAAAGAAAATCATGCTAACATACAGAGCCAAGACAAAGGAAATCATGCTAACACACAGAGCCAAGGTGAAGTAAATCATGCTAACACACATAAATAGAGTAAATAAAATCATGCTAACACATAAAAACGAGTAAAGAAAAATCATGCTAACACACAGAAATGAGTAAAGAAAAATCATGCTAACACACAGAAACAAGTAAAGAAAAAATCTTTTAAAAAAAAATTATTTAGGGATTTTAACATAGTTGAGTTAAAAAGCAGTAGGAACATAGAATCGGTCAAAATAAACAATGGAAAAAGGTTTGAACAAGAAGAAATCAGTTGAAACATGTATAGAAAGGACTCCAAGAAAACCCTATTTTTCAAAAAACGTAAAAACGATTTAGAATAGAGTATCTTTCAGAAGAAAGCTCGAGAGTAAGCATATCATAGAAGGAAACAAGCTGAAAGCATGAAAATAACCTAGATCTGAGTGATCCGAAGGGAGTTAGGGTTTTTAAAAGGAAACCTAAGTAGAAAACGAAACAACCTTTTGTAACTTCACAAATCGTAACACACATTGTGTGATTTTGCAAAAAATCACACCAGAGAAGCCTCGAACAACAGAATAAAAAACCCTAGGTCCAAATCGTCATGGCCCAGGACCCTTGAGGGCCTTAGAGATGATGAGCAAGGTGGTGGAGTGACCATTGGAGGCTAGGGGGAGATAGTCGCCGGAGATGACCGAAGAAGGAGGCGAGTGGAGGAGTCTAGGGTTAGGTTTGAGATAAGAGTGGAGATGAGAAAGCATCTGAAGGCGGCGCCTTTGAAAAAATGACTTAGGGTTAGGGGTCGGTTGGAAATTAAAAAGGAAAGGGGGAGTAAGGGTCGTTGATCTAAAAGATCAACGGCCAGGATTTATGATGGCTTGGGTCGAGTAGGAAGAATTGAGGCTTGGGTCGGGTTAATTTACTAGGAGATGTGGCTGGTAATTGGTCCAATTTTGGCTACAATTGAAAGCCAATTTTGGCTATAATTCAAATAGCCAATTTTTCCTATTTTAATTTATAAAAATAATAGATAATTTTTGGAAAATAATTTAAGGTGCCAAAATGATTTAAAATACATAATTAACCATTTAAAAATATAGGGTCCAATTTTATGCATATAAAATATAATTATATCTTAAAATAGGCTAACATTGCAATTATATGCAATTTATCTTAAAAATACTAAATGTAATTGTAAAAATACATAAAAAGTAAATGAATTATCAAAACAATAATTTTGAAAAAAATTATTGGAGATTTTATGGATAAGAGGGGAGAAAATAAATCAATTTAAACCCTTAAATTATGGGAAAAATAATAAAAGTCTTGTGCATGCTTATATATGCATATATATGCTATTTTGAAGTCTTTTAGACATATTTAAAATATATAGGAAAAAATTGGGTATCAACAAGCGGGACACCCTCGGTAGAGAATATGAGGCAATGAAGTCCAAGTTGGATACAACCTCTACCGATGCCGAAGAAATGGTGGCCCGATACAACACTAATATGGAGGTAGCCTAGGTCTGTTTGAAGGCAAGGGATGAATATATAAAGCGGCTATCTCGAAGAGAGAGCCTCGAGAAGATTCATGCCCGAGATTTTGAGTCGGCTGAGATAGAGGAAGCCAAAAAATCCGAGGCAAAGAAGCTTTACGAGCCTGAAAATGCCAAAAGCTATGAGGCTTTCGAGGGCTTGGAGGGATCCTAAGGCTCTAACGGCTCTGGCAACGAGTCGGGCCCTGGTGAAGACTAGGCGTAAATGGATTAGTACTTTTTTAGCTTTTGCCTTATGTACATTTTTTGTTTGTTTTGAGGCCGTTTTATTGGGAATTTGTAAGTATATTTCGGAATATATAAAAGTTTTCCTTTCTAGTAAATTTGAGATTTTACTCTTTTAGCATCTTTTCATAAGTTATATTCTTGCACTGTTTGTAATGCTTAAGCATAGAGTCAAATGTAGTTATAGGGCATTCATTTTTCAGAGGTCCAAACAGAGCTTGACTTCGATACAAATTTGTTTGCTCGAGGCTTTGAAAACTCAGTGTGACCGGAAGTTTTTTCAAAATTCTTAAGTGATTTTAGACGATGGTTTTGTCGAGGGCAATCTTGTAGCAGGTTTCAAATTTTTATAGCGACCTTACTTTCTGATTACAAGCTTCGAACGTCTTCGAGCCGTTTTTAAGGCGGTCGTAGCCTTTTGTATTTAGGCACCTCCTAATAGGTTTGGTGCCTCCGGCATTTGGTATCCCAGTTTATCCTAACTTTTTTCAAACGACAATCCCCGAGTAGGGGTATCCCTTGGGATTGATAATCCCCAAATTGAGGTCGCCCGTGGGCTATAAGGATCCGAGTTTTAAGAGGTAAGAAAAATTCGTAATAGCAAGGTGGAACTTTCTTTCATTTCAATGTGCAAATTACATGATAAAAATTTGTATCATGGCAAAAATGGGCTACGTAGGAACGGTTCTCATGACCGTTTGACCTTACAATGAATCCTAATCACCAAGCCTTAGCTACTTAAATACAAAGTTTCCATATTTCCTTTCTAAAAACCTTAATCCAGGTAATGGCCCCTAGTATTCGAGGTCGAGCTTGAGAGTGCTTGGATACTGTTGATGCGCCTATTGACTCTGGTTTGAGACCAACCTTCGAATCTAAGTTAGCATGTTTTACTATTGCCTTGTTAAAAACCTTGTCGAAGAACCCTTTTTGGGACAAAACCGGTTTTAAGGGAAAGCAATGCATGCTTTCATACCTCACAACCATATTTATCCTCGTCTATCGACTACAAGTTGTAGTTCGATTCATGATATTATTAAAGATTAATTGAAATCTTACCTTACAAGTAGTGCCACCTTTAAGTGTGTACGTTCCAGTTGTTCGGTGATTACACACCGTTTCCTGCCTCGAGTTTGTTTGAGCCTTTGCCAGTAATTCTGATGAGTCGATATGGTCCTTCTAAATTTGGTCCCAATTTCTCCTCTTTTGGGTTCCGGGTGTGTAATGTTACTTTCCTCAACACCAAGTCCTCGATCTTGAAGTGTCGGAGGTTGGCTCTTCGGTTGTAGTATCTCTATCTGTTGTTTCTAGGCGGCCAACCGAACTGAGGCACCCTGACGCCTTTCATCCAATAGTTCCAGGATCATGATCATGGCCTCTCCATTCAAGTCTTCAGTCGCATACTAGAACCGGAGGATCTGTTCTCCCACTTCAACTGGTATTAGGGCTTCGGCATCGTAGATCAATAAAAACGGGGTGGCCCTGGTACTAGACTTCGAGGTCGTATGGTACACCCATAGAACTTTGGGCAAAATTTCCTTCCATTTCCATTTGGCTTCAGTCAACCTCTTTTTTAGGTTTTGGAATATGGTCTTGTTTATAGATTCTGCCTGTCCATTTCGACTTGGGTTGTAAGGTGTTGATAGTATCTTCTTAATCTTATGTTTTCGAAAACTTATTTAACTTGCTGCCGATGAATTGTTTCCCATTGTCGCAAACAATTTTAGACGGTATGCCAAATCGACATATTATATGGTCCCAGATGAAGTCAATGACTTCTTTTTCCCGGTCTTTCTCGAATACTTGAGTTTCGACCCATTTCTGAACAATAGTCGATCATGAATAGTATAAATTGAGCGCTACAAGGTGCATCACGGCAGAGGACCGACGATGTCCATTTCCCATTTCATAAATAGCCATGGGGACAAGATTGAATGGAGTATCTCTCTTGGTTGATGGATCATCGGGGTGTGTCTCTGGTAGCCGTCACATTTTTGTATAAAGTCCTTCGCTTCCTTCTCCATTTCGGACCAGCAATAGTCGGCCCTAATTAATTTCCGAACCAAAGATTCCGCCCGCCAATGGTTTTCGCAAGGGCCTTCGTGAACTTCTCCAAGTCATATTCAGTATTTCCCGGCCCTAAGCATATAGCTAGCGGGCCGTCAAATGTTCTTCTGAACAAAGTGCCTTCGGCCAAGCTAAATCTGGCAGCCTTCGTACGCAGAGCTTGCGATTCTTTGGAGTCCTAGAGTAATTTTCCAGTCTTCAAATAATCTATGCACTTATTCCTCTAATCCCAATTCAAGCTTGTTGAGTTACTTCGGTGTGGTCTTTCTCTATCACTGATTTCATAATTTGTACTACTATTCCCTAGCTGAACTCATCGGTATCGATCGACAACCCTAGATTAGCCAGAGCATCGACCTCACTATTCTGATCCCGGGGCACGTGCTGCAGGGTCCATTCCTTGATTTGATGCAGATATTCGTTCTTCTTTCATTGCGAACATTCCGTTGACTTGATTTACTACGAGGAGGGAGTCGCACTTGTCTTTGATCACCTCGGTCCCAAGACTTTTAGATAATTCGAGACCTGCAATTATGGCCTCATGCTTGACCTCATTATTAGTCAATTTCATAGTTCTTATAGATTGTCATACTATACTCCCCGTAGGTGGTTTCAACACGAGGTCGAATCTGGACCCTTTTACGTTCGAAGCACAGTCCGTAAATAGGGTCCAAATTCTCGAAAAAGTCCCCGAGGTTAACAATAATTACATTTTGACTTGTGTATTAAAGCCCACATGAAGTCGCCAACGAAGTGTGCCAAAATTTCTCCTAGCTCATCTTCATATTGTATTTCTTCAATATGTCAAAGATTTCCTTGTATTTCTTCATATCGTCAATATAAACTACCATCAACTTTCCTATCTGTTCTTCTAACATCTGATTTACTAGGCGTTGGTAGCTGGAACCTACATTCTTTAATGCGAATGGCATTACACTATAACAATGGGTGCCGAATTTAGTGATAAAAGAAGTCTTTCCTGATCGTCCCGGTCCATCCAAATTTGGTTCTACCCAGAATAGACATTAAGAAAGCTGAGTATCTCATAGCCAGCCATCTCGTCGATCATGCGGTATTAGGCAAAGGAAACGAGTCCTTAGGGTATGCCTTTTTCAAGTCCTTGTAATCTACACACATTCTTAGCTTATTTCCTTTTTTAGTCACTACTACTATGTTAGCTAACCAGTCCGGGTACTTAACTTCCCAGATGGACCCTATTTTACGAAGTTTAGATACCTCGTCTTTGAAGAATGCATGCTTGACCTCAGATTGAGGTCTCATCTTCTATTTAACCGGGTGGAACTTTGGGTCCAAACTCAACATATGAGTGGTTACCTCCGAGAGGATACCTGTCATGTCAAGATGGGACCAAGTGAAATAATCTATGTTAGCTTTAAGAAATTTAATGAGTTTTTTCCTGAGCTCAGGGGCTAACCTCGTGCCTAGTCATACCTTTCTATCCGGCAGGTGCTCGATCAATATGACTTTCTCCAACTCTACGACCACTGATTTGGTGGCATCAGTATCATCAGGATCTATGAATGATCTCGATACTCTGTAATCATCATCCTCATTGACTCCTCGTTCCTCCGTTCTGACCCGGAATGGCATCGGTGATTGCTATTTCACTTCGACCTTTCTGGTCAGCCCCGTGCTATTTAATGTCGATGCGGAGGGTACCAAGAGTATTTCATCAGCCGTGAACATTTCTTTTGTAGCCGACTGTTCTCATACCATCTTGATTCCTTTTGGTATATGGATCTTCAATGCTTGGTGCAAGGTTGAAGGAACTGCCCTCATGTTGTGAACCCATGGTCTTCCGAATAGAGCGTTATATCTTATATCTCATTTGATCACATAGAAGTTTGTTTCTTGGATAGTACCGGTGGTATTCACTAGTAGGGTTATTTCCCCTTTAATTATTTCGCATGCCATGTTAAATCCGTTCAACACCCGGACTGCTGGTACTATTTGATATTGTAACCCCAACTGCTCTATGACCTTTGATATGATAATGTTGGTTGAGCTACCTGGATCAATCAACACACATTTAACTCGAGATTTATTGATATGTATGGATATTATTAGTGCATCATTATGAGGTTGCACGATGCCTTCGGCATCCTCATTGTTGAACAAAATGGTCCCCTCCGGGATATAGTCTCGGTTCGTTATTCCCTAGTGATGGATACTTTAGTGCTTTTTATCATTGGACCTTGAGGGACATTGACCCCCTCCAATGATCACGTTAATAATGTGTTGAGGTTCCTTATATTCATCCTGTTTACCGGTGTCCCTATTTTTGAAGTAGTTCTTGGCTCGATCACTCAGGAACTCTCATAAGTGCTTGTTACTAAACAACGAGGCAACTTCTTCTCTCAATCACCGACTATCTCGATCTTGTGGCCATGAGTGACATGTTACTTACACATCAAGTTAGGATCTCTCTGGGTAGGTTCGGACTGTAATGGTCGAGGCCACTTGCTATTCTTGATGTGCACTATGGCCGACACGATACTGGCAGCATCGACGTTGAAGCTATATTCCAACAATCGTGGTGCCTCCCTGGCCCTGAGTGATCTATCAAAACAATGATTCATGATTGACGACTCTCTTAGACATGTCGTCGGTTCTAACGGGATAAACAGACCTAGAATGTGTTTCGAGTTAGTCATCTTCGACTTTGATTTTTGATTGGTACATGTTGTGGACGTCAGCCCAAGTTATTGCCCGATATTCAACTAAATTTTATTTTAGCTAATACGAAGCCAATGAGCTTCAGGGGTTAAGTCCTTGGGTGAATGCCTGAACGTCCCAATCATCGGTGACCGGAGGCAAATCCATCCGTTTCATTTGAAACCTTCACACGAACTCCCTGAGCATATCGTTGTCTCATAATTCCATTTGAAACCATTCGAAGATCAGCCGGAGACATCCCACCACCTTCGCCTTCAGGCGTTTCTTGGACCGTTGGTTGAGGGCCTCCACAGACACTTTTTTCGGGGTCAGTTGACAAATGTGCATCAATAGCAACCTGTGAATTGGTGTCGATTGAATCGACAGCGGGACCCTATTAGGATTAGCAAGGGACACCTCATTTCTAGGCACCAGGTTGTTGTTTTCACCATGATGGCCAAATTCAGCCTCAACGTTCCAATGAGTAGACTGAGAATATAACATTTTAAGCAATCCTAAAATTGAAAATACAATGAACAAGCGTAAAATAGAGTGCGATATGAAAATTTATATCAAATCACCAATACTATCTTTAGCCCCGCGGTGGGCGCCAAATTGCTTTCCCTTGAAATGGGTAATAATTGAATTTATACGTGGTTTTAAAGATATATGAATTGATTTAACACAAATGATCAAGAAAATTTGATAAATGAATTAAAGGTACTGGGGATAACAAAACCAGTTGTGACGTTGAGTCAGATCTCGGATTTAAGCTTAACAGTAGTTCTGCCCTCGAGCGACCCTCGATTCGGAGCCAAATGCGTATGAAGAAGTATGATTAAAATAAGAACTTTTCAAAAACTAGAAAGTAGAGAAACAAGTTTGTATTACCTTGGTATGCGTGTTACAGTGTGTCCATTGAATAAGAATTTTCCTCTATATAAAGTAGGGGATTTACCCCTAGTACAATTCTAAAAATGGTAAAAATCCTACTTGTACATCAGTTAACGATATGCTGCTGACATCGGACATGATCTGCTCCGTGATATCCGGTTGGGTGCGAATATCACGGCCCTCTGTTAGCCGCGTGGAACCGTTTGTAGTGGTTCCCGAGGTCTTGGAGCCCGTACCGGGTTCGGGGATGTTGTCTTGTCGGGCCCGGTGGCAAGCACTCTGTTCGGACCTTAGAACAAGAATTTTCCAGCTTCGATTCCGATTTCATATAGTTATGTCCTTGCTTCGCTTGATCCACCGGGAAATCGGGGTGCTCATTAACCCGATTTTAACCGTATAAAAGTAGTTAGTACGAAATTACTGTCTGTGTTACATATTATTAATTTAGTATAACTCAATTTTGAAAAGGCACGATCTCTTTTGCAATTTTCTTTCCGTAATTTACTTTCTGTTTATTGTCATTTCTTATCGTGTTCAACTTTATATGGGTTCTGTAGGAGAGATATTGAGGAAGGTAAAACTTTAATTTAATTATACATTATAATAATAGTGTATTAAACTTAAACTCGAGGTGTGAAATGCATATAAATAGGAAAAGAGCAGAGAAAGCAAAGCATCTTATTCCATCCAACGCCCAGCTATCTGAGAAAAGGAAGTCCCAAAACGATTGAATTAATGGGGGCTTCGTCACCACCAAAGAATATAGTATAGTGGATGGTACTGTTCCTTCTTTAACCAAAGGTCTCGTGTTCGAGCCCTGCATATGAAAAAATTCTTGGCAGAGAACGCTTCCCCTGAATGGGGCCCTAAGCGGCACAAATCAGGATATAATCGGACTTCATTACGGATATCGAACATCGGATGAGAAACCAAAAAAAAAAACTGCGTCGTCAATCGTCATTGTCTCCTTGATGTTCCCATGCATGGCGCTTCTATTATCAATAATAGTTTATTTTTGGCTCCGCCTCAATCATCAATTTGCATATTACTACTACAAAGATCTTTAATTAGTACGTTAAGGTTATTTTTGCCATTGACTAATTCGCAAGATTGTTAAAACCTCCGTCTTGGATCACTTTGGTCCATGACCATGAGTTTGAGAACATTTTGTCGAAACCCTCAGTCCTTAAACCATTTAGAATTGATGTATTTTTTGTTGAATCCGGTATTTTCAATTCTTAGTATAGTAATAACAACTAAATTTTTATTAGATATTTAAGATCGTAAGTTTCATAACTTTTAAATCATGAATTTGTCACTGAATTCTTATCAAATATTTCCTTTTTTTTTATTCCTTCCTCTTTTTTAGAAGTTATTAGCGTCACTCCACTTCAAAAAAACTTAAAAAGAAAATAAAAAGGATAGCTTTAGAATTATATGATAATATGTCTCGACGCATTAATCTTTCATGAATGATCATTGAATGATAGCCATCCATCATTGAAAATGGGAAAAAAGAAAAAAATTATTTTGTGTTGTATGAGGCAATTTTTTGTCTCGCGATTTTGTGGACCTAGAATTATATGGATCCAGCAGTGTAAGATTGGGGTCTACAATTTTATAAGATAAAAAAAAGTCTCATACAATTAGTGTCAGTTGTATAAAACACAAAATAAAACTTCTCGAAAAAAATGAACTTTCATCAACATGACACAATAATAATTTGAAGGTGAATTAAAAAGTGGATATGTGAAACAAAAGAAAAAGAATTGAAGAAGCAAAGCAAACACCTAGACAATGATGAGTCTCAAAAAAAGAGTACAAGAGAGAAACCAACCAAACCCATCAACATGGGACGCTTTGCCTAATTACCATAACAAAGAGGGCTGAAAGTCAATAGAATGAACCATTGACAAGATTATTTAAAATACTATTATATGATTATTATTTGTGAAAAAAGTGATGCATCATTTTCAACTTTTCCAAGAAAAGACAGCCCCATCTTCCCCTCATCCGTATCTGTGCCTAATTATTCTCCCCTTCTACATACATAAAAGCTGCGTTACTATATGGCATCAATAGCAAGTCCCAAAGGCCACAACTGTTGTGTCCTAAAATGTCAACAACCTTAGATAAGCAAGTGAGCCTGTATCTTACTGCCATTATTTGATCCCCATGCCCCCCTTCCCTCACCGATGTCTTTCATTTGATTGATGTATATTAGGAGTGGCAAACCGGCGGTCGTATCGGATACGGTTCGGGTCGAAAACAACTAAAGAAAAAAGAGATCAATTATTCGCCCCGATCCATATTTAATACGGATAAAAAACGGGTTAATCGGCGGATAATATGGGTAACCATATTATCCATGACTTTGTGCATATGATCACTTTTGGGAGAATTCTTAGTCTGCCTAACTTGAGGAACCCCTAATTTGAAGCTTTACAAATGTAAAAATTAGACGCATTAGTTATCCATTGGTTACCGATTGGTTATCCATTTTCTAAATGGATAATATAGTTTTTATCCATATTTGACCCGTTTTTAAAAAGTTCATTATTCAACTCATTTTTAGTGGCTAATATGAGTTGTTAACTGTTTTCTTTTAACTATTTTTCCATCCCTAATGTATACTTACCAATGAAAAAAATCTCAATACATTCCCCCTTTAATAGAATTTACTAAAAGGTAAAATATTCTTCGCCAGAAAATTCTCCATTCTGAACTCGAAATTTTTAATTAATAATAAAGGAGTTCCAATCATTTCACTACTTCCCGCATTAATAGAATTCAAAGGCCAAGCTAGCTATGGTTGGGTTCAAGGTCATGCATGGTTTGCGGTGAAGTGTGTTACATGATTTTTCAAAGTTAATTTTAACGGAGTTCCATCATATATTTTTGTTTAATTAGTTTATTTAACTGGTTTTTGACTTTGATCACGCCCAACTCTAGTCCTATAAAGGATAAGCGGTCGCTGCAAATATAATCCGGTCTAAAAGTCCGGAGTCAAATCCCACGGAGAACTAAGGCTTAGTTGTATTTGTTTAATATCACTAAGAAGATAAAATTGAAAATACATAAACAACTGAAAACTAACTATGCTTGAATTGTAAACAATTTGAATAAAGTTCTAAGGTAATGGTTTCCCCCGTTGTTGATT
>MU766718.1:105430-117345 GCA_026770625.1 Nicotiana glauca
GGGGCGGTCACTTCTATTTTTTCTCAATATTTGGATTGATTTGAATAATGATGCTTCATGAAAGTCATCAACTTCCCCAAAAACATGCCTACTTTTCCGTTTTGTACCTCAAATTAGGATACTCCATTTGTGCACTTGTCCTCCTTAATTATGTGACTCATATTAAGCAAATTCAGAGGAGGAGAATTTGGTTTCTTGTAAGCATTTTAATATTTGTCGCAAATCTTACAATCAATATATTGAAGTTGATTGATTGCCACAACCTAACTACCACACATACATTTAAAAAGAAAAGTAAAACATTATACTTATAAAAGTTTTCCAATCGTTTCACATGCGCTAAAAAAGAAAAGAAAACTATATTCCAAGTTCCTAGCCAGTTTATATGTGCTTGACCTAGGTGATTCAAGAATCAAATTAGCTTATATATGACTAAAAGAAAGATCTGCATCTACTAATGCACAATAATACCGCAAATAGGTAACAGACTCATAGTGATTACAAAAAATCCTCTTAAACTAAAACTTTTAACGAGTTTCTCTCCCTATAAATAAGGATGTTCGAAAGTAATTATTTGACCACTGCACTTTTTAATTTCCATCCAGAATTTCCACTTTCCTCTTACCATTAAACCCGCCACCCACCCCACCCCTCAAGGATCCCTTGGAAGGAAAAGTGGGAAAGGTTACTTTATGCAAAGTTAAAACACTATGAAATGTTGTGTGAATTAATTAAGGTATAAGAAGTTTCTTAGGAAAAGAAATTTGGAGAGTAAAAGATGGTAGGGCACAGCACAAAGACTATACTTTGATAACTTTTGCTTTTATATCTTTTGGATTTTCTCTTATCATCTATATGCGCGTCTTGTCTTTGTCGCTTGAATCTCCTTTCCATTATTATTAAATGATTTCTCTCCTAACATGCTGACTATCTATTGTTTGACCAAAAACTATAGATCTTGAGTCAAATAATCAAATATAGTGAGAGTGATATATAGTAAACATTCCACAAATCAAAAATAACAATGTACAACAATAAATGGCATTTAATAAATAGAATGAATGTGTTAGCCAAAAAAGGATGGAGAGAGTGGATATTATTTCTGACAATGATGAATGATAGACAATCCCTTGATATCATTATAATATTCACTAGAATATTCTTCGTCATATCATATCTTGAAACTAGCCGTTATAACCTCGACAAAGGCGCTCAACCGGTGTTGATTATTCGACTTCATCCTTTGTTGGCTCCTCGACCACAAACTTTGTCGCTTCTCGGGCCATTTCATTAAAGGGCGACTTGGGAACTCTTCCCCTAATGCTATCTTAGTTTAAATATCGTAAAGATAGATTTTGACCCATACAGTTAGTCCCTCCGTTTATTGAGGCTGGCTTCAGGCGGGTTCCATGAGTGGATCTGGTTCTATATGGACGACACAATCGAATGAGCTATGCAGGTCGTGGTGGTTGCGGCGAATTGGCAGTGTGGCCATACGGGGCCGCATATTTCAAACGTTTTGATTTTCCCGGGTTCTTTGCTGGAACTATGTTGTCCACGAGTTGGGATGATGTCATGACGTCGTGCATTATTATGACGCATGTTCCCGATGCGTTACTTCGTTCTGTGTGTGACTCTAATTGAACCCGGCGCTTCAATTTCAGTGACAAGTAATGATGAGCCGATGTTGGTCCCGGTACCAAGACCCTTATAAATATAGGTATTTGTAGGCGATTTTGAGGTTTAAGTTTTCTGTTGTTTCGAAATCCTATATTACTCTCTTGCTCTTTTCTTGCTTTCAACCTCTCTTCTCAGTTCCAGTGATTCGTATTGTTCTTAATTGTTCATCGTTTGATACCTCTCTTTCCTTTATCAAAATATATCCAACATCCTTCTGAATCTAGCGAGGGAAGTGATGCGGTCCCTTTGGCAATGGTGTTTCCCCCTTATGAAGAGAGTGTTCATGATGTCGCCGAGGATGTAACCTTCCCGTTGGGGGAGAAGATAATTCCTCGCAACCCTGATTCCAAATCCAATTTCACCAAATTACCTTAAGCTGACCTTGGAGTCTTTCGGTCAGTGATGAAGGTGAAGGAATTGGAAAAGCTTAAGGCTAAGTTTGGCCATCCTAATCATAATGAATTAATCTCGGCTGGGTGGGATACGATGCAGGTCCACCGTCCTGGGTACTACGCCTACCCCTTCCAAGTCGGATATACTCTCCCTATCTTTCCGCAGGCGGAGGAATTCTGTAATTATTACGGCATTTGCCCAGCTCAGATTGCGTCGTACGTTTATAAACTTATGAGGATTCTTACCAAATTTGCCAAGTTAGCTGAGGTCGAACTGACACTTCGGCATTTAATACATTTGTTCGCCCTTAGATTTTGTAGGGAAGACGATTATGAATCTTCGCCACCAAGAAGGAAAGTACTTGGTGGTGAAGATCGATGACAAAGCCAACTGCCAATTCTGGTTCAAATTCTTCTTCGCCAGAATCGAGAACGTGGTGGCCAACGTTGACGATTTTCCTGAGCCTGGGAATTATACTCGTAAGTACCTAATTTGTAGGTATCTGATTTTTCTCATGTGTTTGGTCATGGGCTTTGACTTTTTGTCTTTTTCTCATGCGGCCAAGACATCGCCCCCTCCTTTGGTCGCTCACATTTTTCACTGGATTGGTCGACTCCTCCTTCACATCATAGGGATTCGTGAGTGGTCAGGTTTCTTTAAGAAGTTTGGGCCTTTTCTCCGTTCAATTGGTAAGTTCCTTTAATCATCGGTGTGTTAGTTCTTTTTTTTTTGTGTTACCTTTGCTGATCGTTCACTTTTCATGTGTTTTTCCTAGCTTCGGCCAGGGGATCTTCGAAGATGTCAAAAGCTCTTGCACCCTCATTCCGAAAGTGGAAAGCTAATACATCCCCGAATCCCGCCCCTTCTTAGATTGAGGATGATTCTCCTCGTATCTCGGTCCCTCCTATTGCTGTATCTGAATTTGTTCCTTCTTCGGCGGTAGAGACTATAGTTGCGAAAACATCGGCCTCTCCCTTTTATAATCTTATAGATAAGGACGACGAGCCTTTGCCTGGTGATGGGGATTTGATGCCTGTCACACCTTATTTTTCCCACTACACCCCCGGAAGGGTATAATAAAGTGAGTTATTCCAATTATAGGACAATCGAAACGGGATTTATTTATTTAAAGTTCAGAGTCGCTACTTGGGAGATTTATGGTGTCCCAAGTTACCGGTTTAGAATCCCGAATCGAGGAAAAAATGACTCTATTTAACAGTCCGCGAACCAGAAATCCGAGTAAGAAATTCTGTTAACCCGGGAGAAGGTGTTAGGCATTCTCGAGTTCTGTGGTTCTAGCACGGTCGCTCAACTGTCATATCTGGCTTAATTATATGATTTTATATAATTATGAACCTATGTGCAAATTTTAACTTTTTAACCGCTTTTATTCATATTTTTTAAAGGGAATTGCAACGTTGTTAAAAATATGTCTCGAACCACGTCACATAAATGCACCCGTGATTTTTGATATATTTTAACATCGTTGAGATTTGGATTTGGGTCACATAAATGTACACCCGAGTTTAAGAAGGTAAATTATTAAATAACACGCCTAAAGTAACTAACGTGTTGTCAACTTTGCGAGGGTCATGGAATTTACTAAATGGCGCGCCTCAAATTCTAAGGATCAAAGCAGAATTAATTAAACAACGGCCATGCAGTTGTCATTTTGTTTGGCACGGCACACCCCAAACTATCCTAAAAGGCATTACTCAACTAAGGCAAACTACTCATATTCATGATTATTAACGGCCTAAGCATACTTTTAACAATTACGGGGGAATAAAATATCAATCTAAATTATGACTCTATTGAACAAATTGGCATGGTAAAAACAATAATCCAAAACTTAAAACCTGTTAGAGGTTTAGTTCACGCATAGCATAAGGTGCCAACCACCGTTCACATTAAGGCCATTTTGAACCAAATCACTATTTTTATTTTAGTCTAATTTCGAATCAGCATGCAAACTGTAAATTATCTTTAGGAAACTTATATCTTAATTCCAGGTTCATCACTCTAATATTATAATTTTAAATAGTAGCACTACAAAAACAGACATAGAAATTAATTCAGAAGCAATGACAAACTCATTAGAAATGCAGATTCATTCAAATGCTGGATATATATATTAACCAATGTTTATTTGCAAGCTATTTTTTCTTTGAAGCCCTACACTCAAATGAATTCAATCCAAAATTAATCTGTAAAGCCACAGATGGACATCTAGACTCAGCAGAATCTTGTCCAACACCAAACGTCAAAAGGTTGTCGGGCTTTGACCTTTGAGGCCTACTATATACAAATCATTTTCTTAGGCCCAATATATACACTAAATGACGCTCCTGGTACTCTATTTTCTCAATACACACATACCCAATACTAAGCTAATAATTGACATGCTGAAACATCCACACTATTTACAAAAAATGGAATACAACGTTAATTAGGTTCATGAGAAACCTTTTATAAAATAAAATAAAAAGTTCTAAATATCATAGATATGATTCAAAAGTGAGCTGATCATATTTCAACTAATAACAAAACAGGAAGCATGCACATAGACCAATTTTAACATGAATCTGGTTTGACAATCAACTCTGTATACAACAATGTATTCAAATATTCTTAAACATGACAGGATGTACGTCATTCATTTTTCTCTAGCTTATATCCATCCTAACAGCTATTTCAATGACAAGTCATCTCCAACCATAGTATCCATTTCAAAAAAAAAAAAATTTAAAGCTGAAGTTTAACCATTCAAATCAGTATATTGATGTAATGTCTTTAACAGTTCTATCACACCACACACTGATAGAGCTAGGCTATTAAAACATAGAAATAAAGGAGATACAGTTGCAACATGAACTACTAATTATATGCTTTAGAAACTTTGCTGCTTTTCATTTTTTTCTTTCCTCACATCCCACTTCACAATCAAATAAGCATAAGAGTGTACCTGGATATGAAATGAACAAAAGAAAATGGGGTCAGGGATCAGCAACAACAAACAGCAGCAATGCAACAGTGTTAACAAGCTGAAACCAGTCCAAGCTTCAAACCAGTTCCAAGCAAATTCAAACCCAATTTTTAAACCTCAAAATCAAGTTAAAACAGTACTCCAAACATCAATTCATCTCAAAATTAGTTTTCCAACTGGATTTCTATCTGTTGAAAAACTATCTGATTTTCAGAGTGTTTTTCAAGTGTATCCCTGTGAATATTCCCTCTCTTTTCACTTAATGCTCTCAAGATTCTCCAAAGAATGCTCTCTGAATTCCCCGCAATTTTCAGGCTCATTTCTCATCTGATTTTCTGCCCTTAAGTGGGCATCCAATTAGTGCCCTTTCCACTCCAAATTGTCTTTTCATTTTTAAATTTTTCACTTAGCTAGTGCCTTCACCACTATCAACTTATCCTTTCAATTTTTAATCATCTTCCACTAAGTTAGTGCTTTATTAATTAAACAGCTACTGCACCCCCTACCCAAGTTAGCAACCTCCAAAATTGAACCCCTACTTCTGTTGATTACCCATTATTAGCAGCCAACCCCTATATTTAAATAAATCCCATTATTGCTTTGGCCTAGGTTAACTCACAGTCTAACTAACCAGCCCCTTTAACCAATTCAAAAATGACCATGGTTATTCATTAAGGTCTGAAATACTCATAAGTGATTAAACGAACCCAAGAAACCAATGAATCGAAAAATTCGGGGAAAAACTTAATTATTTCCTGATTCTAAACCTGAATTATTTCTATTACCCAATTCAGCACTGAACTCTTTATTGCGAATCAACAATAAAACAAAGGGCACAAAAATAAACATAATTAAACCAGTAGTAACAGGATATGCTATGGGATAAAAGAAAAATTGATGAGAAGAAAAAGGAGAAAGGAGACCGTCAGAGATTCAAACACAAACTCAGGCAACACATTGACCAAACAAATTAAATCATATCTAGTGATTATGAAGAAAACATGCACATATTGAGCTCAGAAAACAATTTCAATCAAATGAAAACTCAAACAAAATTGTGGATAAGAAATGAAGAAGAAAGGAAGTAACATAAAAGAAACGAAACAAAGAACTGAGAAGAAAAGAACAACTTACTGATTAAAGCCTCTAATCCGACTGACTTTTGTGACTGACCTTTCGATTAAAATCACCAAATGAGGTCAATCACTTGTTCTTTATCAAGAACAAGTGAAAAACCTTATTGCAGTGATCAAATCGGGCTTGAATTTTTCGAGGACCTGGAGCCTTAGGTTTTGGATTGTGAATTTCAGGACTCGAACCCTTGGTTTTAATATTCGAACAGACTGAGCCAAATTCGAAGGAATCTGCTTATGAATTAGGGAAGAGGAAGTCCTGGTGGTTAGGGGGTGTTGATTTGGTGGGAATCGGGTGAGTTAGGGTTCGTGATCGATTTTTGATCTAATATTCAAGGGTCTTAGCTGGGATTTGAGGGAAACTAATTGCATATTTGGGAAGAGGAGGTGCTGGTGGTTCAGGGGTGTTGGTTTGGTGGCCATTGGAGCCGGTGCCGCCACTGGAAAATATAAGGGCGGCGCTAGGGTTTGTGTTTTAGATCGGATATTCGACACGTTCTAGGAACGTTCGAAGGAATGGGGGGTCTGGATTTGGGAAGAGGAGGTTGAGGCGGGTCAGGGGTGCAAATTTGGGGCTGATTGGATGCTGGCCCCCGCCGTGGGCGATTTTCGGTGGGCGAAGGGCAGCGACGGAGGGTTTGGTCTCTAAAGGTTAGAGACGAAGTGGTAGGGCTGTTCTAAAGGGGGTGGGGTTGGTTTTGGAAACTTATATACGGGATGAGGGATTCAATCCAAATCGTTAGATCAATTAAGATCAACGGCCTGGATCAATTACTTAATGGAAACGACATCATTTCTTTAAGTGGGAGACTGGGTCGGTCCTGGATGAAACGGGTCGGGATCGGGTCATGGGTGATGGGTTTGAGACCGTTCGATCAAATCGATTCAACGGCTCAGATTCAAAGGACTTTCAAACGCCGACGTTTGGCTCCTGGTAGGGGCGGACCGGATTGGGGCATGGATTTGGGCTGGATCAATTGAATTTTCCCAATTTCTTTTAATTTAAAAACTAAAAACAATATAAACCTAAATTAACTCTTAATCCAAATTATCCTAAAATACTAGTTAACTAAAATAATCATTATCACACATAATTAACTAACCAATTAAAAGAAAACACAAAATTCGGACATTAAACCTTACAATGTAAAAATACGTTATTTTTTCTGACTTTTTTCATTTTTATAAAACAGCCACTTACTTAATTAATTCTAATTGTGAAATTAAATTCTAAATGCAAAAATGCAATTTATTTGTGTATTTTCATTAATTTACACAAAATAAACGTGCACCCACAAATGCAAAAAGTAGCTGGAAATATCATGAAATATTCATAAAATTGCACACAAAAGAAAAAATTATTTTGTTTTGCATTTTTGGGAGTGATTTATGTGAGGCAAAAATCACGTGCTCACAGCTGCCCCTCTTTGCTCGTAAACATGAAGAGTTTTCGTGCAAAGATAAAGTGAGCGGATACGAGCGATTTTTTTCCCGTTTGAATACTCTATGTGAAGCATTTTTGAAAGATTTTTGACTGAACCTTTGCTTCAAAGGTTTCCTACATATCCTTGGCTAAAAAGGAATCAGGTCAATGTAGTTCGAGAAATTTTGGTAGCTGGGACTACCATGAAGCTGTGGTTTACTGTTGCTGTTGCTGCTAAAAGAAAAATAAAGAAGCTAGGCTAAGCTATAGCCTATGAATTACAAAGACTTATTTTCAAACTTGTTCTGCGACTGTTGTTGCCTTGTTGACTTGTAATTTCCCTACAACAATTCTTTTGTTGCTGTTTTGCGCCGACTTCTTGGCTTGAACTGTATTTCTCCGCTCTCCAGGCGAGTACTTTATTGCTGATCCTTTGAACGTCTTCTCTTGATTATCTTCATCTTCCTCTATTCTCCAGGCGGGCTCCTGACTTCAAAACTTGAATGTATGCCTCAGTTCTCCACGCGGGTTCCTGACTTCAAAACTTAAATGTATGCCTCTGTTCTCTAGGCGGGTTCTTGACTGCTGAAACTTGAAATGTATGCCTCTATTCTCCAGGCGGGCTCCTGACTGCTGAAACTTGAAATGTATGCCTCTGTTCTCCAGGCGGGCTCCTGACTGCTGAAACTTGAAATGTATGCCTCTATTCTCCAGGCGGGCTCCTGACTTTGACAAAATGTACAAAACAAAGAAACTTTTCTACCCTAGTTTGGTGACTGGGCATCATATTATCAGATATTAATAAGAATTTGAAAGCTAAAAATTTGAATTGTACTCCCTTTGTTCTTCAGGCGAGGTCCTGACTGCTGAAACTTAGAAGGTATGCCTCTGTTCTACAGGCGGGCTTCTGACTTCTTGACTTTAATTTTATTCCTATGTTCTCTAGGCGGGCTCCTGACTTCTTGACTTTTAATTGTATTCCTTTGTTCTCCAGGCGGGCTCCTGACTTCTTGACTTTTAATTGTATTCCTCTGTTCTCCAGGCGGGCTCCTGACTTCTTGACTTTAATTGGATTCCTCTGTTCTCCAGGCGGGCTCCAATACTTCAAAACTTGAAAGGTACGCCTCCATTCTCTAGGCGGGCTCCTGACTTCAAAACTTGACAGGTACGCCTCCATTCTCCAGGCGGGCTTCTGACTTCAAAACTTTAAAATGTATGCCTCTGTTCTCCAGGCAGGCTCCTGACTTCAAAACTTTAAAATGTCTTCTTTTGTTACTTGACATTGTTTTCCCTTGCATCTTGAACCATCTTCCCTTGAAACTTAAATTGTCTTTCTTCGAAACTGCTTTCCCTTTAAAACTTGAGTTGTCTTGCTCTCCCTTGAAACTTGAGTTGTCTTGCTCTCCCTTGAAACTTGAGTTGTCTTACCTGTTCTGTTTGGTGTTTGCCTTTCCTTATGGTGGGTTCCTCTGAAACAACCGAGATTTTCTGCCCCTGTTTCAATCAAAGAAAAATCTCGTCAGTTTAAAATGTGTTGCTAGTTGTGATACTCTTGCTAGGGATGGTTTTCCCCTTTCTTCTTTCCGTGTTCTCCTTCGTTCAACTGCCTTGAACTTGGTCGAGAATTTCCGATCTTCTGGCTACTCCTTATCCACAAACTTCAGTCTGTTGTTTTGCACTTCTAACCTTCTTATCCGAAACTTTCCAACTGTTGCCTTTCCCTTTTTGGACTTTTATCCGATCCCGTACTTTCACGGAATCTTCACCACTTTATCATTTGGTTTATTGATGATGCTCTTTACGTCCCATCACCTTCTCTTTGGTCAATACTAGACCCACTCTACTTTGCACCACTTTGGAATTTGGCATTAAACTCTGAAGATCCTTCTTATTTGTTAAAAACAAACTATTATTGGAAAAGTCTTAGCCAAAAGAAATGGAATACTATGACTTCAAAAGATGAAAAATAAAGAAGAAGATCTTCCTTTAGAAAATTGTTTGAGAAAGAAAAAGACTTATCTTAAAGGGATAACTGACCCCAATGATCATGTTGTGCATTTCAGTTTAATCAACCCAGCCTATTCAATCAATCAATTTCCCGATCGTCTTGCTTTGTGCCTCAAATTTTTTCCCAACCAACTCTTTTTGTCGAATCCCCATCTTCGTTCAACTTTATGCCTTGACGAATCTTTGGTCGTCAATCTTATCTCATTTTCCCTTTCGCAATTCCTTGTAGCCTCATGGTGCCTGTGAAGGTTTTCACCAATAAGACTCTCCCATTTTTTTGACTTCTCTCAGCTCATATCGCCTTACAGTGCCTTTGCGGGTTTTCACTAATAAGACTCTCTCATTTTTGGACTTCTCTCAGCTTACATCGCCTTACAGTGCCCTTGCGGGTTTTCACTAATAAGACTCTCTAATTTTTTATTTTTCTTGCTTAAAACCGGAGTATTGCCCCTGGTACGAATTATCTTTACTTGCTTGACTTCGCACTTCTCGAAGACTGATCGGGAGGTCTTTCTTTGGATGTTAATATGGATTCTTGGATAGGTTTGGAGAGAAAAGGGTATCAAAAAGTTCAAACCAAATCCAGCGGGTTAGAATTACAACTTTTGGAACTAACTTTCTCATTACAAACACAACTTAAGCCCCAGTTTCTTGCTTGGGGACCCTTTGATTTTTGTTTCCCTATGACCGAGCCGTGAAGCTGCCTACGTATCCTTAAAAGGAATCAGGTCAAACGTAGAATGTAGTTCATCTACTTCCTTGTACAGTTTTTTTTTCATTTATTATTATTTTTCCTTTCTGTTTTCTTTTGTTTACTTTTCCTTTTTCTTTTCTTTCTTCTTTTTGCCTTTTCTTTTTGGTTATTGATTCCAAAATAGGGGTGTGAAATAAAATAAATAAGGCACAAAAGGGTGAACAAAGGGTAAAGTATTTAGATAGCAGAACAAATTGTCTTCATCATTCCAACCATCGATACAATGCCAAGTACAAACAACCAACGATTATACTAAAGAAATCATACATAATATCTTTTTACTGCATCAGAATTTATAGCCATATTTATGCATTTTCCTTCAATATTTGTTAAACATAAAGCGCCATTGGACAATACTCTGGTTACAATGAACAGTCCTTGCCAGTTCGGGGTGAACTTGCCCTTTGCTTCAGCCTGATGTGGAAGGATCCGTTTCAACACTTGTTGCCCTACTTCAAACTTCCTGGGGCACACCTTCTTGTTGTATGCTCTTGCCATCCTCTTTTGATATAATTGGCCATGACATACTGCTGCCAATCTTTTTTCATCAATTAAACTCAACTGCTCCAAACGGGTTTTGACCCACTCATCATCATCAATCTCAGCCTCGACGACAATCCGAAGGGACGGGATTTCGACTTCCGTAGGGATCACTGCTTCAGTGCCGTATACCAAAAAATATGGGGTTACACCTACTGAAGTACGAACAGTAGTGCGATAACCCAATAGCACAAATGGTAACTTCTCATGCCATTGCCTGGAACTTTCTACCATTTTGTGCAGTATTTTCTTTATGTTCTTGTTGGCTGCCTCAACTGCTCCATTCGCCTTTGGACGATATGGGGTGGAATTGAGATAGGTAATCTTAAACTGCTGACATACTTCTTTCATCAAATTGCTGTTAAGATTAGAACCATTATCTGTAATGATTACCTTTGGGATTCCAAATCGACCGATGATATTTAAGTGTACAAAATCAACCACTGCCTTCTTGGTTACAGACTTGAAAGTTTTAGCCTCAACCCATTTGGTAAAGTAATCGATGGCCACCAGAATGAACCTGTGCCCGTTGGATACTGCTGGATCAATGGGTCCAATGACATCCATGCCCCAAGCCACGAAAGGCTATGGTGCCGACATTGTGTGCAATTCTGATGGCGGAGAATGAATCAAATCTCTGTGTATCTGGAATTGATGACATTTGTGCACGAAGCCAATACAATCTTGCTCCATAGTGAGCCAATAATACCCTGCTCGAAGGATCTTCTTTGTTAATACATATCCGCGCATGTGCGGCCCACAAACTCTAGAATGTACTTCAGCCATGACTGTCGTAGCATGTTTAGCATCCACGCATTTTAACAATCCAAGATCGGGTGTTCTTTTATACAACACTCCTACACTAAGGAAACAATCACTTGCCAATCGTCGAATGGCTCTCTTTTGATCTCCCGTGGCCTGCGGCGGGTATATCCCCATCCTGATGTACTCCTTGACATCATGGAACCATGGTTCGCCATCAAATTCTTCTTCCACCAT
>MU766720.1:0-49801 GCA_026770625.1 Nicotiana glauca
TGATCCTTGTGAATTGTTCATTGTTGTTGTTGTGATTGTTTGTGAATTGAAACTGTACGGTGGGATCGGGTTGCGTGCCGCAATACGAAGTAATAAGGCGCGGGTTGTGGTGATAAGGGTGGCCGAGGTAATAAGGGTGGCCGAGGTAATAAGGGTGGAAAGTGATCGAAATCACTGTTGAAATGAAAATATGAGCACAAATGTGAAATCTTTTGATGTGGAAATGTGAAAGGGAAAACGGGAGAGTTTGAAAAACTTGTTTGGTTTGATTGTTCTTTCTTTATGGACTTGATTGTTGTTTCTGTTACTGTTACTTACTTGTCTATGGCTTGAGTTTACTTGGCGCAAAGCTTGTTCATACATACCAGTACAATTCCAGTGTACTGACGTCCCTTTTGCCGGGGGCGCTACATTCGTGTTATGATTGGAGGTGGATCTGCAGCAGGTACTCTAGCCCACCGATCGTAGCTCCCTCTTCGTCTTCCGTCAGTTGTTTTGGTGAGCCCCATTCCTCTCGGGGCCCTACGGGGCTCAGGTCGCTTATTTTTGTAGTTTTATTTTGCTGTTGTGTAAGGTATAGCCGGAGTCTTGTTACCGGCAAATACTGTATTATCCTGTTGTACTTTTAGAGGCTCCGTAGACAGTGGATGTGCGTTAGAAGCTTATGTATATCCATGTTTCTTTTGTTGGGCAACGAATTAATAACTTCACTAACTGTCATGTATGTATGTATATTTTGCAAAAAGGTGTTTTAAATTAATTATATGGCTAGTTCTTGAAATATTGAATAAGGAAAACAAGCGGTAGCTCGTGGGTTAGGAAAGGCAGCCAGGTCCGCTTGACTGGGGCTACCCAGTCGGGCGCCGGTCATATTCCTCGAGTTTGGGGCATGACACCTTCTGCACTTTAACACACACGATCAATTGGAATACTTTCAAAAACACTACTTTCCAACAAAATACTTTCAAACACAATCATTTTTACAAACACTCGATTTCTCTCTAAACTTACTCACACATAAAGTGTTCTCTTTCTGATTGTGGCTTGTTTGGAAGAATCCTATTTTCTTTGCCCAGCTTTCTAAAACTGGTATGTTCTTTGTTTAACTTCTGCCTCACCCCTATGTGTTTATATAGTTCATTCTTCGTTTGGCTTACTATCTATATACTATAACTTCCTACAAGCTTTACTTCTTTCCTTGTTTCTGCTCTTATACGAATCTCTACCCCTAATTCCCTTTGTATGGCTAAGCTATGGTTCAGAAACATGGCAATACCTGAAACTATTATCCATGGATATGAATTGGATTCTCTGAGTCATGAGCTCTTTCAATTCCCATCCCTATTCCCTTTACATGTATGTTGAGTTAAGGCTTTCGTCTGGCAGTGTCCTAATCACTGCCCAGGCCATGGTCTGACCTTCAATAGGTCTTTACTCTCAATTGTTTGGCTGACAGGCTGGTCAGGGGTGTGCCAGCCTACCATATGGCTGGGCATGACCACCAGCCTGCCTTGGCACTCCCTAACCCCCTCTATTGCACTTGCACTTGTTCCTAGAATCTAAGTTCCGCCCCCCATTTGTGAGCCTTGCCTTGGGACCTATGAGCTCCTTCTGAACTTGGACACTTGAGAGCTGGCTCTTCCACACTACACTTTGATTCAATTCTAATTGATATCTGGGGTGTAAGCACTGCCTGGAGTTCCTGAAACTCCTTGGAACTTTGAAACACCCTAGATAAGAGAAGGCTTTGGAAATCTTGGTCTCGGAAGTGGTTCACCTCATACTGTTAGATATTAAGCCTGCATTAGGCTGCTCCAGTGTAGCTATAACTTCTGATGTATTTTTAACTTTTAGTTTGATTTATTGTGATGTAATAATTTGTAATAAACTCATGGGGATTTAGTGAAGAAAGGGAGGGGGTTTACTTTTATGCACAAGGGTAGATACCATTCCTATAGGGGTTAGTTTCTGATTTTTTCTACAAATACACATATAGATATCATGTCTATAGGCTCCTGCATTTCTGCATATATAAACGTCATTAGGCAAACCATTTGTAGGTTTAATAATAAAGCTGCATATAGACATCATGTGCATAAGACTTCTATTAATGTCTGAAAGGTGTTAAAATCAGTAAACGTATAGAAAGCATGCCTATAGGAAATCTCGAATTTGAACAGCCTCATTCGTTTAAAACAGTATCAATTACTGGAACTCGTATTTATTTTACTTAAATTGGTAATCTTCTGCCTCTTTTCTAAAAACTGGTAAACCTTTTCTATAATCAATTTGCATTTTTCTGAAACTCGTAAACCTTTTAATCAGTCTGCATCTTTTCTGAAACTCGTTTCTTTTCGTTAAAACTAATAAACTTTTCTACAATCAGTTTGCATTTTTTTTAAATTCGTTTCTTTTCTGTAAAACTGGTAACCTTTTTTTCTAAAATCAATTTGCATCTTTTTCCTGAAATCAGTAGATCCACTGCCTAGTTTTATTCAACACATAGACAAAAGGTTGGCTAAGTAATCATTGGGTCAGTCTTAGACAATTGCATCCGAGCGGACCTTATGCGGACTTCTTGTCTAAAAATATGTGTTGAACCAGTCCGTTTATCGCTTTAATTTAAATCCAAACCAGACCAGTACGTACAAGACATGCTAAACTACATGCTTTTATTTGATTTAAGGAGCCTTACTTGAGCCTTATTTGTTTATTTGCTTCCCCAGACTTGTATTATGTGTTTTGAATGTCGCCTTAGTATTTTGTCCTTTGAAAACTGTAGAAAGATCCCAAACTCCTTTTCCCTTTAGGATTAGTAGTCCTAAATGCCTCCGGGACTAATAGGATTGGGACGGGTACTAGCATGCAATAAGTAACGATACATTCCGCGATCCAAATACCTTAACGGGGTGGGAAGGGTAGAATATGGATATGATGACAGGTGCGCTAATATCACATGCGACCCCTCTCTTGAGGAGTGTACGCCGGGTATTGCATTGATGTGATCCATATTATTTGAAAACCTAGGACCCCCTTTCCCTTTTACTTGTTATTTTTTTAAGATATTTAAAATTATTTTTCTAAACTTTCTACTCCTTTTATTTTCAAATTCTTAAACTTACTTGCAATATTATGTGAAAACCCCTTCTACTTGAGACTTCTATTTGTTTCCTTGTTGTTTAAAGTCACAGTTGTAGTATGGTCGGGAACCACACTAGTGAATCTTGAGGGGTGACTAACACCTTCCCCTCGAGATAATTTCTAGCCCTTACCTAAAACTCTGGTTTCTTCATCTCAAATTCTTCTTAAAAAGTGTCCTAATGCACTATAATCATTAGGTGGCGACTCTCCAAACTCCAAAAAACCCCAATTATCGAAAGAGAATAGAGTTGTTCTCCCAAATGTTGTATACCCGATTTCGAATGATTTTTGCGAGAAAAAGGGGGCGTCCACATGCGCAGTCCAATCCCATAATATCTTCACATCACAGGCCCTCGTCCTCACTCAGTCAGAAACCTCTCAAGGCACTCGGGCTATCAGTAAAACAGAGTGCTCTGCCCAAGTATCATTTTATGCATAAAATGGAGTAGTAAAGACTTAGTTGTGAAATTAGTAAATGTAGCATGACTGAGTATAGATAATAAATCAAAACAGTGAGAGGATACTAAGAAAAGACCTCTAAGGTCCAAATAGCATTGCCACAAGGGACAAATATGGCGTTCACCCCAATTTATAATAGTTCTTTCTAAACACATAAGTATCAAATAGTTTTCAGTCAAATACGCAACTTAATAGTTGCTACAGGACGGACCAAATCAAAATCCCTAACAGTGCATGCCCACACACTCGTCACCTAGCATGTACGTCACCTACAATAATAAAACGATGTGAAATCAGAGATTTCATACCCTCAGGACAAGATTTACAATTATTACTTACTTCGAAACGATCAAATCCCTACTCCGCGATGTCCTTGCCTCTGGAATCAGCCTCCAAACGTTCCGAATCTAACCAAAAGTAATACAATGTGATCAATATAGGCCAAGGGATCAATTCCAAACGAAAAACTATCAATTTATACCAAAATCACGAAATTCACACAAACCCGAAAATAAAATAAAAACTAGAAACTCCTTTCACTCACGAGTCTATACATACCGAATTCATCAAAATTTGACATAAAATGGCCCCTCAACTCCTCAAATTATACTCTCCAATTTCAAGCCCTAATCCCCTCAATTTCATCCCTAATTTCCACTAATTTCATGCTTAAACAACTGAAATTTACCATAATCACAAGTATTAAGCTCAAATAGCATACCTCAATTAGTATCCCCTTGATTCCCTCTTCAAAACCCTCCAAAAACCTCAAAAATCCGAATGAAAAGTGATGAAGAATGGCCGAAATTCGCAAAGGGTTCCTTATATACTTTCTGCCCAGGCATTTTGCACCTGCGCAACCGCTTCTGCAGTCTAAGCAACTGCACCGGCGGTTTTCACTTAATCGCCTAAGATCGCATCTGTGCCCCAGGTACCGCACCTGTGGGCTCGCAGATGTGTTAACTCACTATATATGTGGTTCTTCTCTTGGCCTTCAAATTACGCATTTGCGGCTTCCCTACCGCATCTGCGACATCGCACCTACGGTCCCAATCCGCAGGTGCGGAAACATTAGAAGCAGTAGCTTCAGCTGCACCATTCCATTTTCAATTCCTCCGCTAACCATCCGAATTCATCCCGAGGCCCTCGAGACCTCAACCAAAAATACCAACAAGTCACATATCAACATTAAAACTTAGTCAAACCTCCGGAACACTCAAAACAACATCAAAACACCAAAATACTCCAGGATGCTAATTCAAGCCTATGGATTTCCAAAATTCCAAATTCCGCAAAACGATGCCAAAACCTACTAAATCACCTCCAAATGACCTGAAATTTTGAACACACATCACAAATGACAGTACGGACCTACTCCAATTTACAAAATTCCTTTTTGACCCCTATATCAAATTTCCAATTTTGTAAATTCAAGCCTAATTCTACCACGGGCCTCCAAATTAAATTCCGAACATGCTCCTATGTCCAAAATCACCTAACGAAGCTAACCAAACCATCAAAATTCACATCCGAAATCATTTATACATAAGTCAACATCCGATTGACTTTTTCCAACTTAAACTTCTAAATAAGAGACTAAGGCCTCATTTATATGCACTTAATGGAGGTCTGAATCTTAATTATTCAGATCTCAGACATTAAGTGTGTTTGTTTTTAAAGTCTGAATCTTAATTATTCAGATCTTAATCATTAAGTGTGTTTGTTTTTTTTTACTTCACAATCACTTAATGGGTCTAAATAGGTCTGTATGATTAAGATATATAACTGATACTTAATTTCATTAAGATGCTATCACATATTCATTATTAACTGCCTCCACCGCCTACCATTATCAATTACCACCATGCTACCACCACCACCATACTCAACCACCCCAACCACCGTCACCAACCCACCACCACCACGCCACCATTATCCTCAATCATAGCCTCTATTATCGACCATCACCACCTACTATCCCCACCACTCCGACCAATATCATTCTCACCCACAATCAACACTCATCCACCTCAACTACAACAACTGACCACCCCATCACCATCAACAACCACAACCAGCACGGACCATCATTATAATTTACCACCCACCCACCACCTTCCTTAGACACAACTACTACTATCACTCGACATTTTTAACTATCACCACCATCCTCAATCATAATCGCCACCATTACCAATCACAACTAGCTAATAGCATGAACGACCATCATCAACAAATACTACCACCAACCACCGCCTCTAGTCAGCATTCACCCGTTAGTCATCACCACCAACAACTATTATATTTTTAAAAATTATATATTTTATTAATAGAATATTAGATTAGTTAGTATTTCATTTGAATTTTATGTTTATAAATTTTCAAATAAAGATAAATTTTATACATTCAGATATTAAATATCAAATAGTCATAATTATTTCAATTCAGAAATTAATACACATCTAATATATTCAGATGTGTATTCGAATTCAGATGCTTAATCTTAATACACATCTTGATATTCAGATATGTATTCCGATACAGTTGCCTGTGGAATATTTGATTAAGGTTAGAGGAAAAATGGGTAATCCTATTTTAATGGCGTGATTCAATTGATTTTATAGCCTTTTACATTTTCTTTAGTTTTATGTCAAATCCTTTGAGAGATTTTTTTTTCTTACATATGTGACGACCCGGCCAGTCGTCTCATGAGTTACCGCTCTGTTTCCCCCATTCCTGCTTCTAATTGCTTTTATAATGGTTCTAAATATGATTGGTTGATTGGTTAGGGTTCGGAAAGGATTTGGTAAGGTTTGAGACACTTAGTCTCTTTTAAGGAAGTTTAAGTTGGAAAAGTCAACTGAATGTTGACTTATGTGTTAGAGGGCTCACATGTGAGTTCCCATTTTTGGTTAGCTTTGGGAGGTGATTTGGGACTTAGGAGCATGATCGGAATGAGTTTTGGAAGTCCAGAGTAGATTTAGGCTTGAATTGGCGAAAGTGGATTTTTGGCGATTTCCGGTTGGTAGGTGAGATTTTGATATAGGGGTCGGAATGGAGTTCCGAGAGTTTCAGTAGTTTCTTTTTGTCATTTGGGATGTGTGTGCAAAATTTTAGGTCATTCGGATGTGGTTTGATCGGGTTTTTGATCAAAAGCAGAATTTGGAAGATTTTGGAAACATAGGCTTGAATCCGATGTGTTTTGGTTGATTTGATGTTGTTTGAGCTGTTTTGAAGATTGGTACAAGTTGGAATAAGGTTTTGGGATATGTTGGTTCTTCTTGTTGAGGTGCCGGGGTCCTCGGGGCGATTTCGGATGGTTGACGGGAGTTGAGATGTTGTTGAAGCTGCATAAATTTTCTGCTTCTGGTATTGCGGATTGGGGACCATAGGTGCGAGTCGTAGATGCGGGGAAGGAAACCGCAGAAGCGGAATCAGGCTAGGGAGTCATGAAAGCTGCAGAAGCGATTAGTGGACCGCACTTGCGATGGCGCATGTACGGCTGAGGTATCGCATATGCGGTTTGGGGCTAAGTTAATGAAAATACGTAGAAGCGGCTAGATGACCGCAAATACGGTACCTCAGAAGCGGTAGACTGGTCACAGATGCGAAAATCCCTAGAACAAAGGGTATTTATTGTCTTCTTCGCAAAATTTTGCAAAGTTCATCATTTTTTAAGACGGGAGATAGGCTAAGACATATGATTTCAAGGGAAATCAAATGATATCAGTTGGGTAAGTTCCCTAAGCTTATTTATTTGGGTTTAAGATCATTTTTACATTGTTTAATCATGGTTTTAGTTTAGATTAAGGAAGAGAAATGGGGGATTAGGGCTTGAGATTAAGAGACCTTTAAATGTGGATTTGAGGGGTCATTTGGACTCTGATTTCAATGTTCTTGATATATATAGACTCGTGGGAGGATAAGGATTCCTTTTGTTGATGTGATTTTTATCGAGTTTTGAAACATTTCCGGGGGTCGGGTTTTTGTAATTTTGGGTTTTGCTTCATTTATCGATTTCTTTCGCTCTGGCTTTGTTCCTTTTGCCTATTTTGACGTCGTGATTCTAATTTTGGATAGATTCAATGCAAGTGGAGGCCGATTCGAGGGGTAAAGGTGTCGCAGAGTAGTATTTCACTGGTTTGAGGTAAGTAATGATTGTAAATCTGGAACTGAGGGTACAAACCCCGATATTTAACTTGTTTTGATACACGTAGTGACGCACATGCTAGGTGACGAGCGTGTGGGCGTGCACCGGTAGGGATTGTGACTTAGTCCGTCCCGTAGCGACTATTAAGCTGCGTATTTAATTTGGAAATATTATATTATTGCGTATTTGGATATTTATACTATATTATGGATTGTATGCCATGTTTGGGGTCTTGTGCCGACCTGTAGAAACCCTTATGGGCATTCTGACTTTTTTCCTCACTTTACTTGCTAGAAGCATATCCTCAATCATGTTTTACCTGCTTAAATGTTTAAAACTAGTTTTATTACTCTACTCCTAATTGTGAGGACAGTTTGGGCTGAGTTCGCGAATTTCTATTGTTGTGCACGAAAGGCTGTGAGGTTAAGGTCTGAGAGAGGTTGAGAACCAGATTGTGTGGATATCTATATATATGTGAGTTATGGACCGAGCTACATGCCGCAGCGATAGTTATATGAATCGGGCTACATGTCGTAGCAATATATATATTGGATCAGGCTGCAAGCCACAACAATATGACGCTTGGGCTGTAGGAGCTCCTCCAGAGTATGCACACCCCCAGTAAGCATAGTCGACTATAAATTATGGATCGGGATACACATCGTAGAGGTTACTATGATTACTATTATTATGAGATATTAATCAGCTGAGTGCTTAGAGTGAGTACCGAGTGACCAGAGTTGAGTCACGAGTGACTAAGAGGCTGCCTGACGGGCCATATTCTGAGTGATTCCTTGCCGGAAGGGCCCGTTTATGATGACTTCACAGATTTCACTCTTCTTTTAAACAAGCCTCTATTGGAAATATTGCTAAGTATATGATTTCAAGTGTTCTACACTAAAAATGTTGATTTTATGACGAAACTGGTTTTGAACTGCAAAATTGATCCGATATTCTGTTGATTATTAAGTTATACGTTTTATTTGAACTGCTCATCACTGCTTTCAGCCCTTATTCACCTTATTTACTTACTAAGCTGGCATACTTACGTTGCTCCGTGTACCTTGTGTGCAGATCTAGGTGCCCGAGCAGTCGAGTGAGGGTCTTCAGCTGATTCAGTGTTTGCCAGAGATTTCAAGGTAACTATATGGCGTCCGCATCCCTATTTTATCCCCCTATCTTTTTATCTTTTCCTCATTTTCTAGACTATTGATGTAGTAGGTATTCAAACTTGCATTAGAGGCTCTAGACTCGTGACACCGGATTATTGGGTTGTGTAGTTTCTGTTTATTTGACTTTCGCATATTTTTCTGTTGCATTAAATGTTTAAAATGAAATTTGGTATTTAAAACTTGTATTAGAAAATGGCTTATTAACTGAAAAATGAGTTGCAATTAATTGGTTGGTTCGGCTTGCCTAGTAATGTGATGGGCGCCATCACGACCGGTATTTAAGGTTGTGACAAGTTGGTATCAGAGCCTAGGTTATATATGTCTCGCGAGTCATGAGCCGGTTTAGTAGAGTCTTGTGAATTGGTACGGAGACGTATGTATTTATCCTCGAGAGGCTGTAGAACCTTTAGGAAAAACCTCTTATTCTTGAAATTCTTGTCGCGTTATTCCATTCACTCACAGATGGTGAGGACACGTGCTACCGGGCAGGACGGACGACCGCTAGTGCCACCAGCTAGAGCCACCAGAGATTGAGGTCGCGGTCGAGGCCGTGGCAGGGGCAGATCAGCTAGAGCAGCACCGGTAGATCCACCAGCTGCCTTAGTTCTAGATCAGGTCCCGGTTGTGGATGCTACAGTAGCACCAACTCAGGCACCATCGGTGACTATTGTGATTCCAGGCCTTCAGGAGCCTTTAGCTCAGATCTTATCAGTGTGTACTGGTTTGGCTCAGGCGGTCTCAGTTACTACGGAGGCAACTACTTCTCAGGCCGGGGGAGGCACCTAGACTACCGTGGGTCACACACCTGAGCAGGTTGTGTAGGGACTCCAGACACCGGGGGCACCTCCAGCTCAGCCGGTAGCACCAGCTCAGGAGTTTACGGTACCAGTTATACCGGGCGACGAATAGCGTCGACTTGAGAGGTTTGGTAGACTCCAACCTCCGACCTTCAGCGATGCAGAGGGCGAGGATGCCCAGGGTTTCTTGGATAAGTGTCAGAGGATGCTTCGTAAAGCAGGGATTCTAGAGAGCAGTGGTGTGGAATTTACCACCTTTCAGTTTTCTGGGGCTGCCTTCACTTGGTGGGAGACGTAGGCATGTTGGTCTGGCGCCCCTTACTTGGTGATAGTTCTCTATTCTTTTTTTGGAGAACTATGTGCCACAGTCGCGCCGAGAGGAGCTGCGTAGGCAGATTGAGTAGTTACATCAGGGGGAGATGACTGTGATGCAGTATGAGATGCAGTTCTCAGATTTAGCCCGACATGCGGTTTGGTTGGTTCCCATAGATCGAGAGAGGATCGGGAGCTTTGTTGATGGCCTCACATATCAGCTTTGACCACAGCTCTAGTGTTGGTTTTGCCATTAGCTTCAGGTTCCTATACCGTGTATTGTGATGCTTGGAGAGTTAGGATTGGATGTGTGTTGATGTAGGAGGGTAGAGTTGTTGCTTATGCTTTTCGTTAGTTGAAGCCCAGTGAGAAGAACTACCATGTTTATGATTTGGAGTTGGCTGCCATAGTTTACGTATTAAAGATTTGGAGGCATTATTTTTATGGCGTATCTTGTGAGGTGTTAACTGATCATCGTAGTCTTCAGCACTTGTTCAGGCAAAAGGATCTTAATTTGAGGTAGCGGAGATGGTTGGAGTTGCTTAAGAATTATGATATCACTATATTATATCATCCAGGGAAGGCCAATGTGGTGGCTGATGCTTTGAGCTGAAAAGCAGTGAGTATGGGGAGTTTGGCATTTATTTCAGTTGGTGAGAGACCTCTTGCAGTTGATGTTCAATCCTTGGCCAATCGGTTCGTGAGGTTAGATGTTTTGGAGCCCAGTCGGCTATTAGTTGGCGTGGTTTCTCGGTCTTCCTTATATGATCGCATCATAGAGCGCCAGTATGATGATCCACATTTGCTTGTCTTCAAGGATAGAGTTTATCACGATGATGCCAGAGATGTGACCATTAGTGATGATGGGGTGTTGCGGATGCAGGGCCGAATTTGTGTGCCCAATGTGGATGGGCTTTGGGAGTTGATTCTGGAGGAGGCCCATAGCTCGCGGTATTCCATTCATCCGGGTGGCTCGAAGATGTATCAGGATTTGAGGCAGCATTATTGGTGGAGAAGAATGAAGAAAGACATTGTGGGATTTGTAGCTCGGTATCTCAATTGTCTGCAGGTGAAGTATGAGCATTAGAGGCTGGGTGGCTTGCTTTAGCAGATGGATATTCCCGAGTGGAAGTGGGAGAGGGTCACTATGGACTTTGTTGTTGGACTTCCACGGACCTTGAGAAAGTTCGATGCTATCTAGGTGATTGTGGATCGGCTGACCAAGTCCGCGCACTTCATTCCTGTGTGTACTACCTATTCCTTAGAGCGGTTGGCAGAGATCTATATCCGGGAGATTGTTCGTTTGCATGGTGTCCCAGTTTCTATCATTTCATATAGGGGCACTCAGTTTACTTCATAGTTTTGGAGATCTGTGCAGCGAGAGTTGGGTACTCAGGTTGAATTGAGCACAGCTTTTCACCCTCAGACGGACGGGCAGTCCGAGCGCACTATTTAGATATTGGAAGACATGTTGCATGCTTGTGTCATCAATTTTGGAGGGTCATGAAGTCAGTTTCTACCGCTTGCAGAGTTTGCTTATAACAACAGCTACTAATCGAGTATTCAGATGGCTCCATATGAGGCTTTGTATGGGAGGCGGTGTATATCTCCAGTTGGTTGGGTCGAGCCCGATGAGGCCAGGCTATTGGGGACAGACTTGGTGCAGGATGCTTTGGAGAAGGTGAAGGTAATTAAAGAGAGGCTTCGTACAGTGCAGTCGAGGCAAAAGAGTTATGCGGACAAGAAGGTTCGATATGTGTCCTACATAGTTGGTGATAAGGTCCTGTTAAAGGTTTCTCCCATAAAGGGTGTTATGAGATTTGGAAAGAAAGGGAAATTTAGTCCTCGGTTCATTGGGCCTTTTGAGGTGCTTCGTAGGATTGGGGAGGTGGATTATGAGCTTGCTTTGCCACCCAGCTTGTCAAGTGTGCATCTAGTATTTAATGTTTCTATGCTCCGGAAGTATAATTGGGGATCCGTCTCATGTTTTGGATTTCAGCACGGTTCAGTTGGATGATGATTTGACTTATGATGTGGAGCCAACAGCTATTTTGGGTCATCAGGTTCGAAAGTTGAGGTCAAAGGATATAGCTTCAGTGAAAGTGCAGTGGAGAGGTCCGCCCGTGGAGGAGGCTACCTGGGAGACCGAGCGGGAGATGCGGAGCAGATATCCTCACATGTTTGAGGCTTCATATATGTTTCTTGACTCGTTCGAGGACGAACGTTTGTTTAAGTTGGGGTGGATGTGACGACCCGTCTAGTCGTCTCATGAGTTACCACTCCATTTCCCCCATTTCTGCTTCTAATTGCTTTGTATAATGGTTCTAAATGTGATCGGGTTGGTCGGATCGAGTCCGGAATGAGTTTGGTAAAGTTTTAGACACTTAGTCTCTTTTAAGGAAGTTTAAGTTTTGAAAAGTCAATCGGATGTTGACTTATGTGTTAGAGGGCTCATATGTGAGTTCTGATGGTTTGGTTAGCTTCGGGAGGTGATTTGGAACTTAGGACCATGATCGGAATGAGTTTTAGAAGTCCAGAGTAGATTTAGGCTTGAATTGGCGAAAGTAGATTTTTGGCGATTTCCGGTTGGTAGGTGAGATTTTGATATAGGGGTCGGAATGGAGTTCCGAGAGTTGCAGTAGTTTTGTTGTGTCATTTGGGATATGTGTGCAAAATTTTAGGTCATTCGGATGTAGTTTGATCCGGTTGTTGATCAAAAATGGAATTTGGAAGATTTTGGAAACTTAGGCTTGAATCTGATGTGTTTTGGTTGATTTGATGTTATTTAAGGTGTTTGGAATATTGGTAAAAGTTGGAATAAGGTTTTGGGATATGTTGGTGCTTCTGATTAAGGTCCCGGGGGCATCAAGGTGATTATGGATGGTTGAGAGGTTGTTGAAGCTGCAGAAATTTTTTGCTTCTGGTATTTCCGCACCTGCGGATTGGGGACCGCAGGTGCGAGCTTACAGATACGGGGAAGGAAACTGCAGAAGCGAAATCAGGCTAGAGAATCAGGAAAACCGCATAAGCGGTTAGTGGACCGCACCTGCGATGGCGCAGGTGCGACCGAGGCATCGCAGATGCAGTTTAGGGCTGAATTAATAAAAAGCTGCAAAAGCGGCTAGATGACCGCAAATGCGGTACCGCAGAAGCGGTAGACTGGCCACAGATGCGAAAATCCCAGGATCAGAGGGTAATATTGTCTTCTTCGCGAAATTTTGCTAAGTTCATCATTTGTGAAGACGGGAAAAAGGCTAAGCCATAGGATTTAAAGGGGAATCAAATGATATCAGTTGAGTAAGTTCCCTAAGCTTATTTATTTGGGTTTAAGATCATTTTTCCATTGTTTAATCATGGTTTAGTGGAGATTAAGGAAGAGAAATTGGGGATTAGGGCTCGAGATTAAGAGACCTTTAAATGGAGATTTGAGCGGTCATTTGGACTCCGATTTTAGTGTTCTTGATATGTATAGACTCGTGGGAGAATAAATATTCCGTTGATGTAATTTTTATTAAGTTTCGAAAGTGGGCCCGGGGGTCGGGTTTTGGTAATTTTGGGATTTGCGTCATTTATTGATTTCTTTCACTTGGGCTTTGTTCCATTAGCCTGTTTTGACGTCGTTGATTCTGATTTTCAATAGATTTGACGTGAGTGGAGGTCGATTTGAGAGGCAAAGGCGTCGCGGAGTAGTATTTTCACCAGTATAAGGCAAGTTACTGATAACGCCAAAATATGCCTTATAAAAAGACACACACCGACGTAGCATATATAGTCTGAGTAATTCTGCCCAGAGTCGAACCACAGAGAATTAACCTATCAATTACTCTTGTCAGATTTACTAAATTCACGCAATCAATTTCCCAAACTTTGTGATTCACAATTGATGATATTTCTAATAACAAAAAACTGAAAATAATTAACAGCTAAAAATTAACTATGCTTGATGTGTAAACAGTTGGAATAAGGTCTAAGGTAATGGTTTCGCCCGTTGGTGATTTCCTTGGTTGTATATGTCTTATAACTATGATCTAGTTGTCTCTATCAATCATGAACGCTCCAGCTATCATAAATCTTTCTCAAGCAATTATGATAATTTACTAGACGCACTTTCTCAAGCTACGCTAGCTAGATTCACAATACGGTTCACTTAGATTGCACCCGAGATATCGTTATCTCTAATCCAACCCCTAAACCCTCGGTTATGACTCTCGTCTATACCCCGAGAGTGATGTTGTTCATACAATTACCTAAAGGGCCCTTTCAACTACCCACAATCAAAATATAGATGAACAAATAGAGATTAACAACCAATTCCAATTATATTAATATAACAACCAAGTCATCCCCAACCGGTTCTACCAAAACCTTAGATAAAGGTATTTAGCTACTCATAACAATGGAAGATAAAACTAATAGATTATTCATAATGGGAAAAATTGCAAGAAAAATAGAAGAGATAAAGAACTATGATATTTTGGGTGATCTCTCACACTTGTTCTTCTTCCAAAAGTAATCTCAAAATTAAGCCTCCTTCTCTTTGGCGAGTTTACTACATCTTATCAGGGTTTTACAAAAGTTTCCCCGAATTGACACTTTGGCCCCTTGAATTTTTGGGTTGAGAACACGCCGCCGCGGCTGCGGCATCGACCGCGGTGCTGACCGCGGGAGGCACTACCTCAGACCGCGGCGCGGACCGCAGTGGCAACCGCGGTGAGTACTGCTGGGCTTTTGTCTCCGCGTTCCTTCTCTTTTTGTTTTTTTTGTGTTCGGGTACTTTTTGAGTGGGTGTTTTCTTCACGTTATTGCCTCCAAACACTTCATGTTGCTTCCTCACATCTTATATTCCCTGCGAAACCAAATAGCATCAATTAAAGCATTTTATTGGCAATTTACATTATAAAACAACAACAACAAAGCATGGACAATTAAGGTGTAAATATCAACCATATAGCCTATTATCAACACCCCACACTTAAATTATTGCTAGTCCACGAGCAATTCACCATACTCCATCAAAATTCTTTCCCTAATCTTTTCCCTCAATGACTCACACCATGAATATTTTACAAATGTTACACCTAGTAGTGAACAACTTTACTCAAGAATCAAATCTTTAGTACCCGTAACATTTTCACTTACTCAAACCACTCTACACAAGAATCAAGACGTACCTTTCCTTTGTGAATCACATGCCCTCACATCAAGAGAGTAGTTCCATATATAAAGATAGTGATAACAATTAGGAACTAAAATAGACAGAATTCGCTCACTCTCCAAAAAGAACATTCGCATTCCACAAAGATGCACCATAAGCTTGCCCATAGTGTAGTACTCGACTAATCGAGCCCCACTCAATCTAAGGTCAATAGGACTTTATTTGGTTGTAATGTAGGCTAAGGGATGGGTAGGATACATTTGGATATAGTGACTAACCTCCCTAAGCACTTTTAATACAATTACATTGAACTTCAAGATCATCGTTTTTGCAAGCCAACACTCCACCACATTTATTTAAACATCCCCATACATTAGGTGCAATTTGTATAAGCTACCACTTATTCATCACTACACAATATATTAATTTTTGTTTTTTGTTTCTTTTTGTGGTGCTTCTTTTTTTACGCTTCACATTCTGCACCTTTTCTCTATTTCCATGGTTCCACTTCAAAAACCAAACCACCACCCCACACTTTTGTTTTTGCATAATCTCAATACCATTCTAGTGCTTAGTGAGAGGAAAATTGGTTCAAACAGCAGGCTATTCAAACAATTGGTAAGGTTCACATTGTGGTTACCAAAGAAACATGCTTATAGGCTCAACGGGGTTAACTAAGATGTAATGCATTCAGTTGGGTTCACTTTATATGTCTGGCTCAACAAGGAAATGCCTATATCACTTTTAAAACTGAATGAAGCTACTATTTCGCTTTGCAAACACACAGGGCAAGTTCTAGGCATCAAATGTACAACATGGAATACAATAATACTCACACCCACATGGCACATGACTCGCTCTGGATTAGTTTATTAAGACATTCTCCTTTGAGTGCTCAAGTTAGGTACAAACATACAATTTTTAAGGCACTTAAACAAGATTCAACCCTTGAAGTTAAGCGCTACACTCTAGTGTCTATCGTGTTCAGGTGTAAGAGCGCTAAGGGTTTTTCTTCTTCAAATTTAAGCTCGTCTCCCATTAATCCTAACCTAAAACAAAAAAATTTACCTATACCCGATTCAAGATAAACCCTTGGAAAAGAAATGTGGCCCAAAGAAAAACCAAGGGGGAGTTACTACACTACCTAAGAAAAAAATTAAATAAAAAAATCTTTTTGGTGTGTTCTGTAGACTAGCTTCCCTCAAGAAAATTGTCTAAAGAATCCGTCATTAGGAAGAGTCTTCATATTTCAAATTTTTTTTCTTGACTTAGTTCCTCAAGAACCCCGCCGAAAGAGATCCATCGTCGGGACAAGTCGCTTCCTATTTTAACTTTCTAAAAAAATAATTGTTACTCTATTTCTAAAGCAACTAACACAAAACAAAACCAAGAACAACAAACAGTTAATATTTACAAGTACAAACATACAACGAAGTTTCCCCCACCCCACACTTAAAATGAAGACATGTCCTCATGGCTTGACAATATAAAAGGCAGTGAGATAAAGGAACTTCCCTGAAGGGTCACTATTGATCCGAAACTGTGTCTGGGTTCACATTGTAGGCGCGACCCAGAGCTCATTACCAACCCATGAACTTCTTTTCCGACTTCACCTGTCGGTCAGCCACAGCATCAATGCGGGTACCCAAGTCAGCGACGAAGGTCCGCAGTCCGGTCATCTCCTACTCCAAAGCAGCCATGCGAGTGCTCCGGCGTGGCTGTGATTATCCTGCCTTGTCCCCTCTAGGAGGGGCTGTGATCTCAGCAGCTTCAGCAGCATCAGCCTCATCCTCTGACTCAGACTCATCAAACGAGTCATCATTGTGTTGTACCGGCTCTCTTCCCTCTTGCCCAATTTTTCTTGCCCGGAAAGGGGTTTTCATAGGTAATTTCCCATCAACTCAAGAGTTCTCAGGAACATTAGCAAGGCGGCAGAGACGCGTGACAAGCGAAGGGAAGTAGTGGACTTTGATTAGTTCGGGCGATCGGATGAACATTTCTTCAGAGAGGACTCGGGCGACATCAAACCCTTGGTGAGTCATGAAGTAGTAGATCATAGCATCCTGTGGCCCATTTACGTCGGTGGTATTCCTGGATGGTAGCAACCGAGTGGTGATGACAGTGAGCCAACATTTGTCTCCCAAGTAAGAGACTTAGAGTGTAGAGTCGTCGGTTGTGCTACCCATTTGGGTTGTCTGCCAGGTATACCGATGACCTCTAGAAGTCTGTCCCAATGAACTGTCGGGCGACTAGCCATGATATAGTGATCGTCACCCGTGAATGTGGGGAGGCGATTCACTCTGTGGATGACCTCTATAGAAGCATTAACCCGGGTGTTGCGCACAGTCACCACCCTATCCTCGTGTTCTGGCAGGTCAGCATAAAACTCCCGCACTAGCTGAATATTGGCTTCCTCGGGAGCCTCAAAGAAGATGTCCAGCTGACACCTCCATAGCTCATCAAACATATTGGGGAATTCCTTCACCAATGCCTTCCTATCGATATGGACCTCATGGAGTAACTTCGTGGCAAGTTTTTAATTGTACCTTGTCTCTGCTTCTTCAGAGAAGAACTGAGTGGTATCAAACTGTGGTGCCCTGGTTTGGCCCCTAGCTTGTGAGGAGCCTCCTAGGCCACTAGCAGAGGACCCAGTGTTTCGTCTCTTATAGGCTGAACTCATAATACCTTGGGGGAAGAAGATGAGGGGTATTGTGAAGAAGGGAGAAGAAGAAGAGAGTATAGAGGGGAGGGTTAGGGTTTAGAGAGAGAGAGAGGGATTGGGGACTTTTGGGGTGGGGGGTGTTTATTTTAGGGGGAGAGGAGGTTTCTTTTAATTTGAAGAGAAGAAGAAAAACAAAAAAATTTGAAGAAAACGAAAAAATTAGAAAGAAAAATTATTACTGCCTGGTACCCGACCGCGGTCATGTCCGCGGTGCGCGCCGCGGTTTGAGACAGTGTCTCCCGCGGGCGACACCGCAGTCCGCACTGCGGTCGCGGAGGATTTATCAATGCTTCAGTCATTTTTGCAGTCTGTACCGCGGTCGCGGTGAATATACATCGCCAGGCAGTGTCTCCCGCGGTCGCGCTGGCAACTTTTTTTTGTCTTCTAAACACGAAGTTACATACTACACTTACAACACATTCGTGGGTTGCCTCCCACGCAGCACCTGATTTAATGCCGCGGCACGATACAAGTAGTTGAGCCATCACTCCTCATTCACGTACTGGGGTTCTTTCAAATTGAACACCACTGTATCCCATTTTTTTTCAGCTATTCCAAGGTAATGTTTCAACCTTTACCCATTTACTAAGAACTTGTTTGTCCCATCTTCTGACTCAATCTCAACAGCTCCACTTGCAAACATTTTCACCACTCTAAATGGCCCTGACCAGCGGGACTTTAACTTACCCGGAAACAGTCTCAACCTTGAATTATACAGTAATACCTTGTCACCGTGTTTGAAATCTCTGTCCACAATGTGTTTGTCATGCATCTTCTTCATTCTTTCCTTGTATAGCCTCATGCTTTCAAAGGCTTGATATCTAAATTCTTCCAGCTCATGCAACTCTGTTAGTCGATTTTGTCCAATTGATTCGGGATCCATGTTCAATTGCTTCAGTGCCCACCAAGCTCGATGTTCTAGCTCCACAGGCAGGTAATAGGCCTTCCCAAATACCAACTTGTATGGTGACATACCTATTGGTGTTTTGAATGCAGTTTTATAGGCCCAGAGTGCGTCATCAGGCTTCTTTGCCCAATCAGTTCGTGTGGCATTTACCGTCTTGGTTAGTACACTTTTTATCTCCCTGTTGGACACTTCAACCTGCCCACTGGTTTGCGGATGGTAAGGGATAGCCATCTTGTGGCATACATCATACTTTGCAAGCAATTTCTCGAAGGCTCTGTTACAGAAGTGAGTGCCTCCATCACTTATGATCACTCTTGGTATCCCAAATCGGGTGAATATGTTCTTTTTCACAAATCCTATCACCACTCTTGCATCATTAGTGGGCAACACTGCAAATTCCACCCATTTAAACACGTTATCCACAGCAACAAGTATGTACTTATTGCCAAATGAGCTGACGAAGGGACCCATGAAGTCAATCCTCCAATAATCAAATACCTCTACCTATTGAATCGGGTTCATGGGCATCTCATGACGATGGGAAATGTTCCCGGTTCGCTGACATTCATCACAGCCCTTCACCCATAGGTGTGCATCTCTAAACACTGTTTGCCAAAAGAATTCGGTGTCTAGCACTTTCGCAGCTGTCCTGACTCCTCCAAAATGTCCTCCGTATGCTGATGCGTGACAAGCCTGCAAAACAGAAGAATGTTTTATCTCGGGGACACACCTACAGATCATATTATCAACACAGATTCTAAACAAATAAGGCTCGTCCCAATGATATATGCGGAAATCAAGATAAAATGTTTTCTTTTGGACAGATAAAAGGTCATAGGGAACAATACCGCAGGCCAGGTAATTTGCAAAAACTGTATACCATGGCGCTTCTTCAAGACTAGCTGCGAGCATCTACTCGTCTGGAAAGGTTTCCAGAATATCTTCGACCTCGACTGATTTTTCAGCTCCTTCAAGTCATGATAAATGATTAGCGACTTGATTTTTTGTGCCCTTACATTCACGAATTTCGAGGTCGAATTCTTGGAACAACAGCACCCAACAAATCAGGTGCGGCTTAGAATCCTTCTTCTCAATTAGGTACCTGAGAGTTGCATGGTCAGTATATACAATTACCTTGGAACCGATCAGATATGATCGGAACTTGTCAAAAACAAACACCACCGCCAACATCTCCTTCTCTGTCACTATGTAGTTGAGCTGTGCACCGCTTAGTGTTCTGTTTGCATAGTAAATCGGATGCATCAACTTATTCTTCTGCTGCCCCAAGACTGCTCTTATAGCATAGTCGCTTGTGTCACATATGAGCTCAAATGGTTGCTCCCAGTTGGGTGCAACAATGATGGGTGCAGTTACCAACCTCTTCTTCAGTTCCTCAAATGCCAACCTGCAATCATTAGAAAACACAAAAGGCTGATCCTTTTCAAGGAGTTTGCATAATGGGTTAGCAATTTTGGAAAAATCTTTTATGAAACTCTGGTAGAATCCGGCGTGTCCAAGAAAAATTCTCACCACCTTGACTAAAGTGGGCGGTGGTAGCTTCTCAATCACGTCAACCTTAGCATGGTCGACCTCAAATCCTTTACTGGACACTCGATGTCCCAGGACTATACCTTCTTGTACCATAAAATGACACTTCTCCCAGTTTAGCACTAAGTTTGTCTCCACACATCTTTTGAGCACTCTGGTTAGGTTTTGAAGACAGTCTTCGAAAAGACTTCCATAATGTCCTCCACCATATCTATGAAGATGGCTAGCATGCACCGTTGAAAAGTCGTTGGTGCACTGCAAAGCCCAAAAGGCATTCTCCGAAAGGCAAAGATTCCATACATATAGGTGAAGGATGTTTTCTCTCTATCTTCGGGGGCTATTAATATCTGATTGTACCCCAAATATCCATCCAAGAAACAAAAGTGTGATCTCCCGGCCAGCCTGTCCAACATTTGGTCAATGAAAGGCAAGGAAAAGTGGTCCTTTCGTGTGGCGGTGTTCAATTTTCGATAATCCATGCAAATCCGTCACCCTGTGACTGTACGAGTTGATATCAACTCATTGTTCTCATTATGCACAACAGTCATTCCCCCCTTTTTCGGCACACATTGGACAGGGTTGACCCAATTGCTAACAGAGATGGGGAAGATTATTCCCGCATCTAACCATTTGATCACTTCCTTCTTTACAACCTCTTTCATGTTTGGGTTCAGCCTTCGCTGATGTTCTCTGGAAGGTTTGTGCCTCTCTTCCAGGAGAATCTTATGCATACAGAAGGTTGGGCTGATACCCTTTATGTCTGCCATGGTCCAGCCAATGGCAGTCTTGTTTTCCTGTAGTACCTTTAAGAGCTGTTGTACCTGCACATCTAGCAAACTGGATGATATAATAAAAGTCAAGGTTGAATCAGGGCCCAAGAAAACATACCTAAGATGATATGGGAGTGGATTCAGCTCCAGCTTAGGAGGTTCCTCTATTGATGGCTTCGCTGGAGGAGTAGCCCTTTTTTCTAACTCAAGGAACTCGAAATGAGGTTCCCTTGTCCAGAATCCTCGACCCTCAAGTGTCATGACCCATTCAGCTAACCCTTCACCATCCATCACTTCTAAATTTGTCAGACATGCCTCTAATGGATCATTAATAGTTAGGGTCACATCATCTTCTTGCAGGATTACATCTACTGCCTTCACTAGAGAGCAATTACCATTTTCGCTGGGTCTCCTCATAGATTGCCAAACATTGAAGATGACTTCTTTGTCATTTAGTCTCATTTTTAATTCCCCAGTCTCGCAATCGATCAGTGCTCTCCCAGTGGCCAAAAATGGTCACCCTAGAATAAGGGGTATCTCCTCATCCACCCGAAAATCCAAAATAACAAAGTTCGCTGGGAACAAGAACTTCCCAACTTGCACCAACATATCATCCAGAATACCAGTTGGCCTTTTCACCGTGCGGTCAGCTAGCTGTAGCAGCATAGAAGTTGGTCTAGCTCTGTCGATGCCCAATTTAGTGTACACCGCCAGTGGCATCATATTTATGCTGGCCCCCAGATCACATAATGCCTTTGCAAAGGCATAGCTCCCAATTATGCACGAAATAGTAAAACTACCTGGATCAGACATCTTTTGAGCCATCGGTCTTGTCACTACTGCACTGCAGGTCTGTGTCAGAGTCATCGTGGTAAGATCCTGAAAATCAAACTTCCGCGACATTAGATCCTTCATCATCTTTGCATAACCGGGCATCTCCCTCAAAGTATCCATCAAAGGAATATTCAACTGAATTTGACGCAACATCTCCATGAATTTCTTGTATTGAACTTCCTTCTTTTGTTTAACCAGTCTCTAAGGGAAGGGTGCAGGTATCACCCTTTGTGCATTGCTTGCTGGCTTCTCTCTATTGGAATTTTCTGGCACAAGGGGTGGCACCTGTTCTGCTGCGCTCATTCATCTTTTTTTTGCCTTTTCCTCCTGACTCTGCTCTACCACCTCTTCAGTAACCTCTGTTGGTTCCTCCACCTCTAACAGAACTGGAGTGACTATCGTACTCTCCTTCCTGGATTGTAGATTCTCCTGTTCTCTGTCTAAATCTCTCCCATTCCGGAGACTTACTGCCATCAGCTGATTTGGGTTTTGCTCCTTGGGGTTTATGTTAGTGTCTGCAGGCAAAGTTCCCTGAGGACAGTTGTTCAAAGCCTACGTTTCAATGTTCTTTATGGCTGAATCATGTACTTCCAACTTTTCCTGCAATTTATTATTTGTCCCAATGAGTTGCTGAAGCATACCCCTGATTTCTATCATGTTGTTATCTTGTTGAAGAGGTGGTTTATATGTTAGTTGCTGCTGATTTTGCTGTGGATAGCCCTGTGGTTTCTGATATGGTACTGGCACCAATTGGTTTTGAGGGCGCATACCCCCAGGCTGTTGCATATTAGGCCTGTACTGCTGATTTTGCTGTGGTCTCCATCGTTGTGCTCCCTGTCTCTGCCCCTATAGTTGTTGACATAATTCATATCTTCCTTTGCCCCTTGATTTTCGCCTTCTCCACTCCATGAACACACATAAGACTGATTAATATAAGGTGTACACAGTCCTCCATTTGTTGTAACAACAATGTGCACCTGTTTTGTACCCATCTCATCAATCTTCTTTGTCAATATGCTCATCTGGGTCATGAGTGTTGCCATGTTCTCTGCCTGCGAACTATTGGGATCAAGAGGAACTGAATGCACTATCTATGCCAGTGTTGTACCTCTAGTCATCCACCCCGAATTTTGTGACATCTTATCAAGAAGGATTTTGCACTCGGTGAATGTTTTACTTAGGAATGCACCTCCAGCTGAAGCATCCATATTTGCTTTCAAATTGTCAGCTAGCCCCATGTAGAATCTCTGGCCGAGCATCTGGTCTGGAATGCCATGGTGAGGACACTTCACTAACATCCCTTTAAATCTTTCCCAAGTTTCTTGCAAGGACTCAGTTGGCTGCTGCCTATACTGTAATATTTCATCAATCTGTCTTGCAGTCTTGTTAGGCGGATAGAACTTGTTTAGGAACTGCTTGACTAATATCTCCCAGGTGGTCTGAGCTTTCTCGGCTACAGAGAATGGTAATAGTAGCATCTTGATAGCTTCTGGGGTCACGTTTGGCTGCCTTTGGGTCATAAAAATTGACATAAAAATTTTCAAGTATTGTTGCGGGTCTTCAATGTGTGACCCAGAGAACAATCCTTTATTCTGCAGTAGATGCAGCATATTGTTGGTTATCTGGAAAGTCTCTGCTTGGATTGCGGGCACAACTATGGTAGTGGCCAGGTTATCAGCTGTGGGTTGTGCCTAATCATACATTGCAGCTTTGGGCATAAGAGGTGCCACCCCTCTGGCATTTAGGTCAGCTGGCTCATTCCTAACATTTCCGTTGATGTTATCTACGTCACCCATGTCAAATTCGAGCTGGTGTGATTGTTGAGATTGTTAAAGTCTCTTGTTGGCACGGTTCAATGCCCTGAATGTTTTCTCGGGGTCTGAAAGTCCTTCTAGCAGTTCTCCAATCCTCGAAGAACTTCTAGGCATACACCTGATTTCCACAAGAGTTCAAATGTTGGACTTTCAATGAAAAGATTGGGTATAGAGAAAACTGACTACACTTAGATTTTTTGCACTTCTTTCAATTGTAATTGATAACACCGTTAATTCCCGGCAACGGTCCCAAAATTTGATAACGCCAAACTATGCCTTATAAAAAGACACACACGGACGTAGCAAATATAGTCTGAGTAATTCTACCCAAAGTCGAATCACAGAGAATTAACCTATCAATTACTTTTGTCGGATTTACTAAATTCACACAATCAATTACCCCAAACTTTGTGATTCACAATTGATGATATTTCTAACAACTAAAAACTGAAAATAATTAACAGCTAAAAATTAACTATGCTTGATGTGTAAACAGTTGGAATAAGGTCTAAGGTAATGGTTTCCCCCGTTGGTGATTTTCTTGGTTGTATATGTCTTATAACTATGATCTAGTTGTCTCTATCAATCATGAGTGCTCCATCTATTATAAATCTTTCTCAAGCGATTATGATAATTTACTAGATACACTTTCTCAAGCTACGCTAGCTAGATTCACAATACGGTTCACTTAGATTGCACCCGAGGTTTCGTCATCTCTAATCCAACCTCTAAACCCTCGGTTATGACTCTCGTCTACACTCCGGGAGTGATGTTGTTCATACAATTACCTAAATATGCACTCTCTCTCAAGCAGATACATACTAAATAGGAACGGATAATTGAGGGCCCTTTCAATTAACCACAATCAAAACATAGATGAACAAATAGAGATTAATAACCAATTCCAACTATATTAATATAACAGCCAAGTCATCCCCAACGGATTCTACCAAAACCTTAGAAAAAAGTATTTATCTACTCATAACAACGGAAGATAAAACTAATAGATTATTCATAATGGGAAAAATTGCAAGAAAAATAGAAGAGATATAGAATTATGATATTTTGGGTGATCTCTCACACTTGTTCTTCTTCCAAAAGTAATCTCAAAATTAAGCCTCCTTCTCTTGGACGAGTTTCCTACATCTTATAAGGGTTTTACAAAAGTTTCTCCGAATTGACACTTTGGCCCCTTGAATTTCAGGGTTGAGAACACGTCGTCGCGGCCACGGCGTCGACCGCGGTACTGACCGGGGGAGTACTGCTGGGATTTTGTCTCTGCGTTCCTTCTCTTGTTGCTCTTTTGTGTTCAGGTTCTTCTTGAGTGGGTGTTTTTATCATGTTATTGCCTCCAAACACTTCATGTTGCTTCCTCACATCTTATATTCCCTGTGAAACCAAATAGCATCAATTAAAGCATTTTATTGGCAACTTACGTTATAAAACAACAACAAAGCATGGGCAATTAAGGTGTAAATATCAACCATATAGCCTATTATTAGTAACCATTGTAAATCTGGAACTGAGGGTACAAACCCCGGTATTTGACTTATTTTGACGCGGTGACGCACATGCTAGGTGACGAGCATGTGGCCGTGCACCGGTAGTGATTGTGACTTGGTCCGTCCTGTAGCGACTATTAAGCCGCGTATTTGATTTGAAAATATTATATTATTTCGTATTTGGATATTTATACTGTATTATGGGTTGTATGCCATGTTTGGGGTTGTAAAAACCCTCAGGGGCATTCTGACTGTTTTCCTCACTTTACTTGCTAGACGCATATCATTAGTCATGTTTTACCTGCTTAAATGTTTAAAACTGGTTTTATTACTCTACTCCTAATTGTGAGGACTGTTTGGGCTAAGTTCCCTAATTTCTATTGTTGTGCCCGAAAGGCTATGAGGTTAAGGACTGAGAGAGGTTGAGAACCAAATTGTGAGGATATATATATATATATATATATATATATATATATATATATATATATATATATATATATATATATATGAGTTATGGATCGGGCTGCACGCCGCGGCGATACTTGTATGGATCGGGCTACACGCCACAGCTATATATATATTGGATCAGGCTGCACGCCGCAACGATATGACGCTTAGGCTGTATGAGCCCCTCCGGAGGCTGCACACCCCTAGTGAGTGCAGTCGACTATAAATTATGTATCAGGCTGCATGCCGCAGCGGTTACAATGATTACTATTATTATGAGATATTAATGAGCCGAGTGCTGAGAGTGATTACTGAGTGACGAGAGTTGAGTCACGAGTGACTGAGAGGCAGCTCGAGGGGCCATATTCCGAGTGATTCCTTGCCTGAGGGGCCCGTTTATGATAACTTCACTGATTTCACTCTTCTTTGAAACAAGCCTCTATTGGAAATATTGCTAAGTATATGGTTTCAAGTGTTTTACACTGAAAATGTTGATTTTATGACGAAACTGGTTTTAAACTGTAAAATTGATCCGATATTCTGTTGATTATCAAGTTATACGTTTTATTTGAACTGCTTTCAGTCCTTATAGTTATTTAGTGAGTTGGCGTACTCACGTTACTCCCTGCACCTTGTGTGTATATCTAGGTGCCCGAGCGGCCGAGTAAGGGTCTTCAGCAGATTCAGCGTTTGCCAGAGATTTCGAGGTAGCTGTATGGCGTCTGCAACCCTATTTTCTCCCCCCTATCTTGTTATCTTTTCTACATTTTATAGACTATTGATGTAGTAGGCATTCAAACTTGTATTAGAGGCTCTAGACTCGTGACACCGGATTGTTGGGATGTGTAGTTTCTATTTATTTGACTTCCACATATTTTTCTGTTGCTTCAAACGTTTAAAATGAAATTTGGTATTTAAAACTTGTATTGGAAAATGGCTTATTAACTGAAAAATGAGTTGTAATTAATTGGTTGGTTCGGCTTGCATAGTAATGTGATAGGCGCCATCACGACCGGTATTTGGGGTCGTGACAACATATAAGAGATCGAAGAATATACAAGGGTGTTTGCTGGATTTTTTTTTTCTATGAAAGTTCAATAGTAATGAGAGGTGAGCTGTGGTCTTAACTTGTGAGGTACCTGTGCTAGTGGAAAATAACCGGTACCCAATAAAATATCAAGGTGGGTACTAGTTGACCCAAACACCATCGTTGTAATAAAGTGGGTGGGGTGTGTTGAAATTCGAATACACATACAGAGCCAACGCAGCGGAAATTATACAAGGAACGTACCTTCAGCCATAGTTATTCAAGTGTTGTAGAATCGTCTTGTAGAAATTTGACAGAAAACCTAGAAGCCTTCTAGCTTGCGCCTATCGTATAACACCAGACTGATGGAGTCACAGGCATATTTATAGGTAGGCTAGGGACTCTTAGGCAAATACTTTAGCCCTAGGGACTTCTCCATAAATTATAATTACTCTAGGGACTACTAATATATGATAATTTCTTTCCATCAAAGAAACTATCATATATGTATAACTACAGAATATTATCTGATATATTATTTCCTTTGGGAGACAAGGTAAATAATTTATTACCTTATATGTGGGTCACACTAGAAATCTCTAGAAAGAGACGGTGAATTTCTTACATTTTGGTCTTTGTTGGGGAGAAAATAGTTAAGAGACTGTTTGAGTAAATGAAAGAGTCAAAGAGGTAGGATCTGGGTAAAAAAAAATATTTGCAGCAATTGTCTTCTCCGAACCATGTCAATTTACTATTGTTAAATGTTTAAATGTGGTAGAATACGTGAAAGAAGCCTATATATAAATAACATTTAATTTTGGTGTACACATATATTAAATTAACCATAGACATGTGATTATATGGTTAGTTAATAAGTGGGTCCCATAATTTTCGACTAATAAAAATGTCACTGACAATGACTTGGGTTCTCTTGTTCATTCTTGGCTTGCAATAACTTAATGTGTTGATCAAAACAAAAAGCAGATTCAAGATTTAAACTCAATGTTCAAAGTTTTTAGCTTCAAACTTATATGTATTTTTTAGATTACGGGTTCATAATTTAGTTATTATTGAAACTTTTGGTAATTTTCAGTTCCATGTCGAAAATAATGATTTCGACTAATCCCACAGTATATAATAGTATGTGAAATCCATCCTCCCCTTACTATTAACTTCTTGTGAATAGGTTGGCAGAGAATATGTACGAGATGTCATATTTGAGAATCTTGAATTTAACTCAGTTAAGAATTCCATTATAATTAACAAGAATTACTATGATGTTCGAGGAGCTTGTAGGGAAATGGTAATACAAGTTAACATTGCTTTAAATACAATTCTTTGTTGTGTGCATAACCAGAAAAGCAAAAAGAAACAAACTTGTCAGTGTTGTAGCACAGTAATCATTGTACATTTAAATTTTTGTTTAGCCTTGATTTTATGCTTTAATTTCCTATGTTGTACCATAGTTGATGTTGGATGAAAATGCGACTTGCAAGTGGTTTTTGCTAGGACGAAAATTTCTCTAAACTATTTCTTGTAACAGTTTTTATTTAAAAAAGAAAAGACTAGAGATGAGGCATTCACCTGACCTCACCGTGTCTAAAATAGAGAAAGTTAAGCAATTGTCCACATTAATCTATGTGAAGAGATAATCTAGTGTTGATGTTAAGTTTAAAAACCATGCATATTTAGGTGTACAAGATACTTTACAGCAACGGAGAGTGAGAGAGCTGAACAAGATGTTCTATTTGCTGGAGAGACCATCTCGGGCCCTTCCTCCTACAGAAATCCTTCCTCCTCTTCCGGATGCTTTTCCGCAGAACCTCAAGAAACTGGCTTTTTACGGGACTCCTTTGCTGTGGAAGGATTTGACCATATGTTGCCTGCAAAGGCGAGAAGTAAGAAGTAGTTTAGAAATGGTTTCCTATTGAAGTTCTTACTACTGAAAGTCTGAAACGTACCAGAATTCGGTACTAGAGGGCTAGTAGTATTCACTTTCCATGACTTGGACTACTATTCGTCAAAGCTTGCTGGTACTTGAATTCGATACCTCAAGATTTTGCAGAAATAATCACATTGACTTACCCTGCATTTTTGCAAGAGGCCGCTTCCACAGTTCGAACCAGTGACCTCCTGGTGACATGAATGCAACTTTACTCTAAGGTTCCCCTTCTCTTTCAAAGTTTATGTATAATAGCGAAAGAAAATTTACTTTCCTTACTTGTTTATACAGGTCTAGTTTCTGTTATGACCTACCAACATTAAGAAAAGACCGAACGAAAATCCAATTCCAACCTACCAATATTTAGAACAAACACAACAAAAATGAAAAAACCATTGAAATTTGAAAAATTCAATTCCAGCCTAACTGATATGGACCTCAACAGAACTTGCACAGTTATCTTCAATGTCCTGTTAAATCTGCTTGGCGGAATTCCCAACAATTTTTTCGCAGTCGCTTATATCAATTAGAGCAAGTATGGTTCCTCAAGTATTAATACGGAGTGGGAAGTAGCTGAGAAAGGGCTTCCACAGCTGAAGTTCTTGCTGCTCAACCACTCGGTCCTTGTCGCCCTTTTTGCAGAAAAGGGAAACATCATAAAGGATGAAAAATGTAATGTTGGATGTTTCATTCATGTGGCATTTTAAATTAGGATTGGAATTTTTAAATAGCCAAATGTAATTCCACGTGGATTTTAGAGTCTCCCGTTAGTGGAGAAGGGCAATTTTTAGCCCATTTTTAGACGCCAAGAGTAGATAAGGGGCCAACTTTTAACGGAGGGCTTTGATGTCCTATTTCATATAGTATATGGGTATTTTAGGCCCTTTTACGTTGAAATTATGATGTGTGTTATGGAATAATATGGATAAAGTAAAGTAAGAGAAAATTACAGCTTTTTTGGATGGTTGTTACTAATTGTATCGTATTGTATTGGTATCTCAATAATGTTTGTTTTGACTGTTTTATTAAAATCGGTTGTATTGTATTGTTAAATTCATTGTTCCGGAATAATAAAAAGTCTGATTTTTTGAAACAACTGATTTAGTGTGACGGGATTGTTTCCTATTTTCTTTTCAATTATGCCATAACTTATTACTCTATAATTCTATTTTACCCTTTTACCTTCTTTTTTTAAACTCCAAATCTCCAACCTATAACCAACTTTGTCTTCGGTCCCTTTTTTTCAATAACTTATGCCGCTTCCAACTCCAAACTAAAAGGTATAGGTTTTGCCTTCTTTTTGTTTCATTTCTTCTCCTAATGTGATTTTAACTCCAATTCTTTATTACTTTTTTCTATCAATTCTCGTTCCTTTCTTTATTATAGTTGTTTAGTTTTTTCTGATGATAGTTAAGACATATTTGGTGATAAATTAAAGGCATATTTGGTGATAATTTAGTAGAAAAGAATTTTCTTAAATACTATTTTTTTACATAATTCTTGATAAGTTTAATATTTAAACAATCGAGAGTATTTAAGTAAATTTATCAGTTACAGTACAGTATGATACAATCAAACCAAATAGCAAAATATTATTTAACAACAGCAAACAATACAATTTATACCAAAATATTATATTCACAAAACGATACAATACAATACATTACATTATAAAACAATGAGTAACAACCATCCAAACAAGCTGTTAGATAGAGATAATTAATAAACTTTTTCTTGATGATGGAGTAGAGAACTCTCCTATTTTATAATAGAGTTGCTTGGTGACCAAGTAACTAGTCTTGGTGGCCAAGTAACTAATCTTGGTGAGCAAGTAACCAATCTTGGTGACCAAGTAACTAGACTAGTTTATGACTAACTAACTTGCTCCCAAGTAACTTCATAATGCATGGACATTCATTCTTAATATTTTTATAACACCCCCCCCCCCCGAATGTATATTAGTAGAATAGATAATGTTACTCGTTAAAACCTTACTAGGAAAACCTAACAACAACAATAACAACAACAACAACAACAACCCAGTATAATCCCATTTAGTAGAGTCTGGGGAGGGTAGTGTGTATGCAGACCTTACACCTACCCTGGAGTAGAGAGGTTGTTTCCAAATAGACCCCCGGCATCATTAATTCCCTCCAAGAACTTCCCACCTTGCTCTTGAGGAGACTCGAACTCACAACCTCTTGGTTGGAAGTGGAGGTTGCTTACCATCAGAGCAACCCCTCTTGTCTTACTAGGAAAACCTAGTGGGAAAAAAATTTCAGTGAAGGAAAAAGAATACACATGTTTAATAATACGCTTTTTGGTTACCTCGTTAACAACCTTGTAAGGAAAACCCAATAGGACAAAACCTTGTAAGGAAAAAATAGTACAACGCGTATTAACTCCCCTTATGAGAGCATCAATTCACATCTTTGAGCCTTCGCATCCCAATATTGTACACTAGCTTCTTGAAGATTGATGTCGGTAGAGATTTGGTGAACAAATCAGACATATTATCACTTGAACGAATCTGTTGCACATTGATATGACCATTCCTTTGAATATCATGTGTGAAAAATAACTTTGGTGAAATATTTTTTGTCTTATCTCCTTTTATGAATCATCCCTTCAATTGGGTTATGCATGCTGCATTGTCTTCATACAAAATGGTGAGTAGTTGTCACACTTCAAACCATATTTTTTTCTGAATAATATGTATCATAGACCACAACCATACACATTCTCGACTTGCTTCATGAATAGCAATTATATCAGCATGATTAGATGAAGTAGCCATGATTGGTTGCTTAGTTGATCGTCAAGATATAGCAATGCCTCCACATATAAACACATAGCCTGTTTGAAATCGAGCCTTGTGTGGGTCAGATAAATACCCAGCATCGACATAACCAACAAGATCGGGACTGCAATCATTTTCATAAAATAAGCCCATATCAGTAGTTCCTTTTAGATACCGCAATATGTATTTAATTCCATTCTAATGTCTTTTTATAGAGGCATATATTTTTGCCATATGGAAGAGTTACATAAGTTTGGGACTAAATCTTGGTAGAATATTCTAGAACTATGGAGAATTTCCTTGGAAATATTCTAGATATTTATGCACTTGTAGGAAGGTTCTAGAGAAATATAGAGGTTTCCTTAGGAAGACGCTAGAACTCTATAGAATTGTTAGGACATTCCTTGGAATAGAATATTCTAGAGAATAGAGTTATTTGTAAATATGGAAGGACATGTAGAATAATTATTATTTGCATACTAGCCCCTAGGTAATTAGTATAAATATGGGGCATTCATTTGTAATTTATCAACCAAGCAAATAATTCAAGTTCTCTCTAATACAAAAGTTTCCTTTGGCAATTCTCATGAGTTTTAACATTTCTTAGCGATCTTGAGTGTAGTAAGGCTAACTTGGCATAGCAAGAACGTGAGCAAGTTGTGCAAGATCGTGAACAAGTTGTCAAGTGCCACACATGTACTTAGTTAACAACTAAGGACGTGACACGGAGCTATATTTTGCTCAGACATTAACTGAAAAAATTTTGGCATGCCTTATAATGTTAGCATGATACTAAGTTCATGTCCTAATCAGCACTTAGTCCCACTTACTATATTGAAAATTCAAAAGAAATGTGAAATGAAGATAATCCAAAACTCTCAACAAAAATTCCTTAGTTGACTGGTATTGTATTCCAATTTCTCCTTTTTTTTTCCTCTTTGGGAAGGCCAGTGACCTCTCATTTTTTTGACTGGTGTTGTATTCCAATTTCTCCTCTCTTTTTTTCCTCTGTGGGAAGGCCAGTGACCTCTCATTTTTTTCCTCTGTGGGAAGGCCAGTGACCTATCTTAGCTGCTGTTAGGGGGAGATGCTGAATAAAGTTGCAATTGTAAAATCCTTGGCATCCTATCTTTTACGAGTTATCAACTTTTTAACTAGTCATTCTTTTACATAATAACTTGTTCGGTTGATGGTTAACGTGATCCATTTTACACTGAATTATGAAGAAAATTAAGTTTGCACTTAAAATAAATTAAGTTCCCATTTGGCCATAGATTTTGACTATTTTTTAAAAAGAATTGTAAACATTATTTGTTCATGAAATATGATCAGTTTTTGAAAAAACATTAAAAAGAAATTTAAAGTTCTGAAAAACTGGTTTAGGACAGTTTTTGGGTGAATTTTTTTTTTCTAGTCATAATACTTCAACTTTTCTTCAGATAAAATGCATGTCCGGACGCAGCCTCAACTTCCAACAATAACTCAGTGGTGTCCCACAAGTAAGATATGAAGAGGTTAGTGTGTACTAAGGCTTTGGGTAGAGAGGTTGTTTCCGATAGACTTTCGGCTCAAAACGGACACAACCTCTAACTTCCAAAAATTATTTTTCAACACAAATTCAAAAACTCTTTTTTCAATTTTCAACCAAAGTTATTTCCAAACGCTAGCTAAATTTGCTTGGAAATAGTTAAATGGTTTATTTGTTTCTACCGCTTGTTTAAATTTCGTTGTTTATAAACTTTTATTTTATAATTGTTAAAGGATTAAAAATAAAAATAAAAATAGAGTAAATTGTTCAAACGGTTGGCTTGCCTAGCTTTCACTAGTAGGCGTTATCACGACTCCCGAGAGTAAAAAATCTGGGTCGTAACACACATCCTAAGGAGAGATAACATAACCTAATGCAAGTATTAATAACTGCTTCCACAACTCAAATTCGTGACCTATAAGTCACACAAAATAACTTCACTATTGTTCCAAGATGCCCTTCATTTATGATATAACTAATATAGCGAGGAGAATCTAAATATAATCTCCAGTATGGGTGTACAAAGAAAATCGAAAACTGTACCAAACCGATAATCCGAGTCAAACTAAAATAAAAAATTCGAAAATAGTTTGGTTTTATTTGGTTTGTGTTAGAGAAAAAAATCCGACCATAATTGGTTTGGTTTTAACTAAAAAAAGTCAAACCGAAACCGAACCAATCTGACATTATATCTATACAAATTTTAAAAAATATTTTATATATAAAAATTTGGAAACAGTCTCTCTACCTGCATTAGGTAGGGGTAAGGTCTGCGCACAGACTGCCCTCCCTAGACCCCACCTGTTGGGATCAAATTGAGTTTGTTGTTGTCTATTTTATACATAAAAATAATTATTGTAATTTAATTTATAAATATTTTTTTAAACTTTTCTCATAGTTCTCTTGGACTTAGAACTTTTGAATGATTAAATATGTTTTATAGCCCGTAAAAAATTAGTAACTCAAATAAAGCCCAAAGAAAAAAAAAATCAATACTAATGCTAACAGAAAAAAAAAATCAATTCAATACTAGGAATGACGATAGTATTGGATATTTTTTTTTAGTTTTGCATTGATTTAGATAGTGAAAATGCATAACTTACTTTTAATATTATTTAGTCCTGTAATTAATACTTAGTACTTATTAGTCGCACTTATTTCAGCATGACTTAGTAATTTCAGATTATGTTTATTTTTATTATGGTTTATTAATTAGCACTATTTATTTTACGTGATTTGTTGAGTATTTTAATACAATCATAACTCATCTCACATTATTTTATATTATTTTATTGGATAATATCTTATATAGTTTAATCCTACTAGGACCTAAGAAATATTAGAGCATAAATTATATAGTTTATGTTATGAAGATTTTGTCGGGAAAAAAAAAACCAAAAAATTCGAGAAAAATTGAGATTGCAAAACCGACTTTTGTTGGTTTGATTTGGTTTATATATTTAAAAAATTGAGATAATTTGTTTGGTTTGGTAATTGAAAAATCCGAACCAACCCGGCATATGTACACCCTTAATCTCCATTACAGAAGCGAGAGAATCGCACCAAAGAGTGGCGATGAAAATGATTGTACTTATATTATAGCATATGGGCGGCAATATAAAATATACCCAAACTATGTTGGTTTAGGTATAGAAAATTTTACTTTTTAATGTTAAGGATTCAATGTGTCAATTTTTTTTTTTTTTTGGTAATTATGTTTTTCATTAATCACCAAAGAACTCATTACAAAGAAGTAGAGTCATCCTCGTCTCACTTAGTCTTTACAAAATTTCTACTCTATCCTATACTATAAGCAGTACATAAGACATTAATCAAATAGCTGGCTAGTTACTACATTGTTTTCAGTATATAAGTTGTTGTATCTTCTCCCGCATTCCTCCTTAAGCTCTTATATTGCAAACACTTGCTATTTCCCTTGCCACCTGTTCTTCTGTCCTCATTGTCTCTCCAAATATTTTGTTGTTTCTCTCCCTCCATATCCCATGTATATGCTTTGCGTATACCATTTTCATGATTTTGGCTGTACAGGATTTTCCTTTGGCTTGTTTTACTATCCATGACATCTTCTGAGTATATGAATGTGAAGGACTCACATGGATTCGTATCCATTGCATAAGTCTTCCCCATACTATTTTAGTGAAGTTGCATTCACCAAACAAATGTGCATGTGATTCATTTGTTTCAATACACAAACAACAACTTGTATTTACTTGGACTCCCCAGTTAGCAAGCCTATCTGTTGTCATTAGCCTCCCATGATATTGCATCCACATAGTGAATATAGCCTTGGGCCTAGCTTCATTGTGAAACATCAGGGTTCTCCATGCCACCTTATTGTAACTTCCCAGAATGCCCAAATATATTTGTTTGGTTGTACTGTGGGCATTTGCTGTATCACCTCTCTTGCTTCCATAATCTTTCTCACCATCCAACTTGCTTGTTGGGGTATACTCATCTCCACTATGCTCTGCCCTTTTATGTAATAAGTGTGGATCCATTTTATCCACATCTTGTCTTTCTTCTGTGCTAAGTCCCAATATACACTGGTTATAGCAGCACTATTCCAAATTCTGATATTCAGTAAATTGTACCCTCCAGCAAATTTAGGCAAGCACATTCTATCCCATGCAATCAATGTTCTTTTTGTGATTGTATTGGAGCCTGACCATATATAGCTTCTGCAATAGGACTCTATCAGTTTCATCATTTTAGCTGGTAGTATAAATATTTGGGCCCAATAGGATTGGATACCAAATATCACGTTTTGGACTAACTGTACCCTTCCAGCATAAGATAGTTTCCTGGCTGTCCAACAGGAGATCCTTGCTACTATTCTATCTATCAATGGTTGCAATTGCATAGCTGACAGCATCTTTGTGTCCAATGTAATGCCCAAATATTTGAAAGTCAATTCTCTAAGTGTATATCCAGTATTCTGTAATATTTCATGTTTTGTAGCTTGATCTACCCCTCCAAAATATATTGCACTCTTGTTGAGATTAGCTAGCAGCCCAGATGCAGCAGAAAACTTCATAAAACAAGCATGCATTGTGGAGACAGACTTACTATCTCCCCTGGCAAACATCAACAAATCATCTGCAAAGCTGAGATGAGTTATGTGTAACTTCCCACATCTAGGATAAAACCTATATTCTTGAGCATATTTCAATCCTTTGAGCAATCTGCTTAGGTATTCCATCACAATAGCGAATATAAAAGGTGATATGGGGTCACCTTGTCTAAGTCCCTTAGCAGCATCAAAAGGCTTTGTCAGTTCTCTATTTATCATAATTAAGTAACTCACTGTTGATACACAAGCTCTCACCCAATTATTGAATTTTGTGGGAAAACACAGATACTCTAACAATTGTTCCAAGTACACCCATTCAACTGAATCATATGCTTTCATCATGTCAACCTTCATCATACATCTAGGGGATATATGTTTCCTGCTATAAGCCTTGACTAGCTCATGAGCAAGAATAATGTTGTCAGCTATTTTACTCCCTGGAATAAATCCTGCTTGGGCTTCAGATATGATATATGGCATGATTTTCTGCATCCTTCCAGCTATGACTTTAGAAATAAGCTTGTACAGCACAGTGCAACAAGCAATAGGCCTGAAATCCTTGATTGTCACTGGATTAGGAACTTTTGGTAATAATGTGATTGTGGTACAGTTGATTGCTGGGAACATCACCCCTGTGCGAAAAAAATCTTTCACTGCAGCATACACTTCTTCTTTGATTATCGGCCATGATTTTTTGAAAAATTCTGCATTATACCCATCTATGCATGGTGTTTTATCACTTCCTATCCCCTTCAAGGCTTCATCTATCTCTTGGCTAGTAACTTCAGCAATCAGATCTTGCTGTTGTTGTTTTGTTAAAGTTGGCCCTTCCTTCATTACCCTCTTGTCCACAATTGGAAGTACATGAGCACTAGTTCCCACTAAGCTTTTATAAAATGAAACTATCTCCTCTTTTATGGCTGCATGTTCTGTTATGGTACTTCCTGATAGTGTTTGTAGTTCCACTATTTGTTTTCTTTATTGCCTCTCCTTTATCACTACAAAAAAGAACTTGTTGTTAGAATCACCAGCCTTGATCCAATGTGCTCTTGCCTTTTGCTGCAGTATCTTTTCTTCCACCATTGACCATGTTTCCAGCTTGTGCAACCATTCTTTTTCTTTCCCTTGTAGCAGGTCACTGTATTTACTCTATAACTGGCTTTGAACGTGCTGAATGGTTTGCCTTGCTTGTTCTATCCTCTCTGCTACTCCTTTGAATTCAGCCTCATTAAGTTGTCTAAAATGCCTTTTCATCTTTTTGAGCTTTGTCCAGATGCTCACCATCTTCCCTAATACTTTGTTGTTGTTCAACTCTTCCCTTACTATCCTTTCAAACTCGGGATGGCTTGCCCATACATTAAAGAATCTGAAGGGGCTTTTGTTTAGTTTTCTAGGATGCCTTATGTTGATAACCATGGGGCTATGATCTGAGATATAAGGCTCCCCATATTCAGTGATCAGGTGGCTATAGTTCATCATCCACATATCATTCCCAAACACCCTATCTATATGACTCCACACCCTCTCATCACCCTGCTGTTTGTTGGTCCATGTATAATAATCTCCTCTCCATGGCAATTCAGTAATACCAATGTCATTACAAAGCTCAGCAAAGTCCTTTATATCAGCAATTTTTACAGGCACTTTAGAAATTCTATCTTGAGTATTAAGGATCGCATTAAAGTCTCCCCCTATTATCCAAGGCCCTGTTATGTTCTGTGCTAATCTTTTCATGTGCTCCCATAGCTGCCTTCTTTGATTTGCATCATTATGACCATACACCACTATGAGGAAGCAATGCATCCCATTCTGTTTCCCAGAAACTAGGCAATGAATGAATTGGTCTTGGTTGTCTACTCGTTGAACAGTGTAAGCTTGTTCATCCCATATAACCCATACCCTTCCATTCACAGCATACTCATAGTTTGTTATTTTATGCCATCCAGGGACTATTCTATTAATCACCTTCCCTGCTTTGTCTTCTTTCACCTTTGTTTCAACTATCCCAGCCAGCTTGATATGTTTGTCTTTTATGTACTGCTTTATTTCTTTTTGTTTATATATCTTATTCAATCCCCTAATATTCCAAATTAACCAAGTCATTGATGGATAATTATTCTACCTCCCAGATCAGGTAGTCTAGTTTCCTCCATTCTTCCCTCTTCATGCTGCAAAATCTGAAAGACATTTGTTGTAGTTATTGTTGTCCTTCCCAATGTCATTCTGCCATTGTTAGATAAAGCTAGCCACTCCTCTCTTTGGTCAACATATTGCATTTCTTTGGCTTTTCCTTTATCCTTTACTACCTGAGGTTTACCAGTAGTTCCAATAGATGCATTGTCATTGTCCTGTCTCATTGGTTGACTTGCTCCTTCCTTTAGATCTGTTTGCTGCTGTTACCCCTGACCTTTGACTTGCCACTTTGTGGTAACATTCCTTTGTTTCTATCTTCCTCTGTATTGGTCTTCTTTGCTAACTTTCTTCTCCATTGTACAATCATGCCCTATCTTCATGCAGTTTTTACAATACTGTGGCTTCCATTCATACTCCACCTGCCGCTGAATCTTTTTCCCTGATGATTCTTGCAATGTCAACTCTGTTGGAAGCTTTTTTTGTCATATTAGCTTCCACCAGAATCCTTGCATAAGAGATTCTAGTCTGTTTTACAGTGCATTTATCAGCAAAGAGAGGCTTTCCAATAGCACTTGCAAGTTTACTTAATGTCTTGTTACCCAGTAGATCATAGGCAAATTAGGGATAGTGATCCACAAAGGTATCTCCATCAGAAATTCTGCCTTAATGTCAAACTCTGGTGTCCATTGCTTCAGAATCATAGGTCTACCATTAATGGTATAAGGTCCACCATATAAAATGTCTTTCAAGCCTCATATAGTATCAAATTTTGCTATGTAGTATCCTTCATCATGAAGATACAAATCTGGTATACTTACTTTACTCCATGCTTGAGCTATATATTTCTCCATGAATTTATACCTAGGTGTATCCCCAATTACATAGATAATTAGGGCACATTCCCATTTTTTGTTCTGCTCTTCAATTTCTTCTTTATCTACTTTAACCACAATGTTACCATCAACAATTTTCGGAGGAATATATGATAATATCATACCATTTTCTGAATATCTGTTACCCGCAAACGGGTTTGCCCATGTTTTCTCCTTCTCCTATACTGCTGCATGTGGCATTAGCTCCTCCTTTTGCTCAGTTGTTACTGTTCCATTGGTCTTCAGCTCACTTGCTGCTGCATCCACTTTGTTTTTCGTTATCTCCATGCCTGAGCTTGCTGGTGTGCCTTCACACGAAGATGAAGCCACATTCATCTGCACTGCACAGAGATCTATCCTTTTCACCGGTCCCTTAGTGTTGCTAGGTGAGCCTAATTTCTGAGGATTAGGCTGAAATTGATGCCCAATTGGTGTTGTTAGCTGTTGAGTAGATTCTTTAGCTAGGGTATCTGCAATTACTGTTGCACTTATGGCTTCGCCAACCGTCACTAGTGGTTCTCGCTTAGGTCGACCTCGCTTTCTCGCCATGGCTGATTCTCAGTCGGCGTATGTTAGCATAACGTGCGCCGAGAGCTTAGAGAGGGAAAGTTGATCCTTAATCTTAATGCATCAAGTTGATGTAGATGGAAAAGATTATCTAAGTCTTTGGATTCATTGCAACTTTCTTAATCAACTATCTTTATAGTCAAAAATTCCTAACTAATCAATGTCCCCAATCTTTGAAAAATCTTCATTTTTGCAACACCTTGCAAGCAAACCAGATTGAACAATTGAATATTTTGTAAATTCCAGTCCGGAAAAGAGTTAAATATATCCCTCTACTTTCAAATATTGTTTACATGTACCCTTCGTTATACTATTGGGCTATCCATACCTCTACCGTCATACTATTGGGTTATCTATACCTCTATTGTCATGCTTTGAAACAAAAATACCCCTGTTTTTGAATGGAGTATGACGTGACAACACCAAATTAAAATAACCCATTTTTTTTTTATCCGACTCGTTTTTAAAAAAACCACAACCCGGCCCCTATTTTCATTTTTTCCATTTTTGTTTAAATTGCAATTTTAAAAAAACAAAAATACTATGTTAAAAAACAAAAAATATTTTTTTGCAGTTTTCAAAATATTTTGTTTTTTTAAGCTGAGTAGATACTAAAAAGATTTTGCAAAACAAATTGTAAAAACTGTAAAAACTAGAAAAAAAAATCGGTTTTAACAAAATATTTTCATTTTTTAAAAACTGAAAAAAATATTTCCAACAAAGTATTTTTGTTTTTGAAAAATATTTTTTTTCCATTTTTTAAAGTTTTTTAAAAGATTTTCTTTTTGTAAAAACTGAAAAAACAAATTTGTATAAACTGAATTTTTTTTTTGTAAAAGCAGAAAAAATAATTTCGTTTTTTAAAAAAAAATATTTTCGTTTTTTAAAAACTGAATATTATTTTGAACAAAATATTTTCGTTTATGAAAAAAAAAATTTCATTTTTTTGTTTTCTAAAAGAATTTTGTTTTGTAAAAACTGGAAAAAAAAAATTTTTGTTTTTTAACATAGTATTTTCGTTTTTTAAAACCTAAAATTTTAAAAAAAAAATTGGAAAAAATGAAAATAGGGGTCGGGTTGTGAGTTTTATAAGGACGGGTCGGGTAAAAAATGGGTTATTTTAATCTGGTGCTGCCACGTAGCACTCCATCCAAAAATAGGGGTATTTTTATTTCAAAGTATGACAATAGGGATACTGATAATCCAATAGTATGACGGTAGGGGTATGGATAGCCCAATAGTATAACGAAGGGTACAGGTAAACAATATTTGAAAGTAAAAGGATATATTTAACCCTTTTCCGATTCCAGTCTGCAAAATTCTGGAGGTACCTATGCAAAAATATTATCTCTAAAACAAGGCTAGGTACTTCAACCAAATGAGGCTTAGTATCTGGGCATGAAAGTTTCTGTAAGTGGCTATTTCAATCAATATATTTGGAAACAACAACAACAACAACAAAAAACCCAGTAAAATCCAATAGAGAAACGAGAGAATTGCACCAAAGAGTGGCGATGAAAATGTTTGTACTTATATTATAGCATATGGGCGGCAATATAAAATATACCCAAACTATGTTGGTTTAGGTATAGAAAATTTCACTTTTTAATGTTAAGGATTCAATGTGTCAAGTTTTTTTTTTTTTTTGTAATTATGTTTTTCATTAATCACCAAAGAACTCATTACAAAGCAGTAGCGTCATCCTCGACTCACTTAGTCTTTACAAAATTTCTACTCTATCCTATACTATAAGCAGTACATAAGAAATTAATAAAATAGCTGGCTAGTTACTACATTGTTTTCAGTATATAAGTTGTTGCATCTTCTCCCGCATTCCTCCTTGAGGTCTTATATTGCAAACACTTGCTATTTCCCTTGCCACCTGTTCTTCTGTCCTCATTGTCTCTCCAAATATTTTGATGTTTCTCTCCCTCCATATCCCATGTATATGCTTTGCGTATACCATTTTCATGATTTTGGCTGTACAGGATTTCCCTTTGGCTTGTTTTACTATCCATGACATCTTCTGAGTATATGAATATGAAGGACTCACATGGATTCGTATCCATTGCATAAGTCTTCCCCATACTATTTTAGTGAAGTTGCATTCACCAAACAAATGTGCATGTGATTCATTTGTTTCAATACACAAACAACAACTTGTATTTACTTGGACTCCCCAGTTAGCAAGCCTATCTGTTGTCATTAGCCTCCCATGATATTGCATCCACATAGTGAATATAGCCTTGGGCCTAGCTTCATTGTGAAACATCAGGGTTCTCCATGCCACTTTATTGTAACTTCCCAGAATGCCCAAATATATTTGTTTGGTTGTACTCCTCCTATATTGTACTGTGGGCATTTGCTGTATCACCTCTCTTGCTTCCATAATCTTTCTCACCATCCAACTTGCTTGTTGGGGTATACTCATCTCCACTATGCTCTGCCCTTTTATGTAATAAGTGTGGATCCATTTTATCCACATCTTGTCTTTCTTCTATGCTAAGTCCCAATATACACTGGTTATAGCAGCACTATTCCAAATTCTGATATTCAGTAAATTGTACCCTCCAGCAAATTTAGGCAAGCACATTCTATCCCATACTATCAATGTTCTCTTTGTGATTGTATTGGAGCCTGACCATGTATAGCTTCTGCAATAGGACTCTCTCAGTTTCATCACTTTAGCTGGTAGCATAAATATTTGGGCCCAATAGGATCGGATACCAAATATCACTGTTTGGACTAACTGTACCCTTCCAACATAAGATAGTTTCCTGGCTGTCCAAGAGGAGATCCTTGCTACTATTCTATCTATCAATGGTTGCAATTGCATAGCTGACAGCATCTTTGTGTCCAATGGAATGCCCAAATATTTGAAAGGCAATTCTCCAAGTGTATATCCAGTATTCTGTAATATTTCATATTTTGTAGCTTGATCTACCCCTCCAAAATATATTGCACTCTTGTTGAGATTAGCTAGCAGCCCAGATGCAGCAGAAAACTTCATAAAACAAGCATGCATTGTGGAGACAGACTTACTATCTCCCCTGGCAAACATCAACAAATCATCTACAAAGCTGAGATGAGTTATGTCTAATTTCCCACATCTAGGATGAAACCTATATTCTTGAGCATATTTCAATCCTTTGAGCAATCTGCTTAGGTATTCCATCACAATAGCAAACATAAAAGGTGATATAGGGTCACCTTGTCTGAGTCCCTTAGCAGCATCAAAAGGCTTTGTCAGTTCTCCATTTATCATAATTGAGTAACTCACTGTTGATACACAAGCTCTCACCTAGTTATTGAATTTTATGGGAAAACACAGATACTCTAACAATTGTTCCAAGTGCACCTATTCAACTGAATCATATGCTTTCATCATGTCATCCTTTATCATACATCTAGGGGATATATGTTTCCTGCTATAAGCCTTGACTAGCTCATGAGCAAGAATAATGTTGTCAGCTATTTTCCTCCCTGGAATAAATCCTGCTTGGGCTTCAGATATGATGTATGGCATTTTCTGCATCCTTCCAGCTATGACTTTAGAAATAAGCTTGTACAGCACAGTGCAACAAGCAATAGGCCTGAAATCCTTGATTGTCGCTGGATTAGGAACTTTTGGTAATAATGTGATTGTGGTACAGTTGATTGCTGGGAACATCGCCCCTATGTGAAAAAAAAATCTTTCACAGCAGCATACACTTCTTCTTTGATCATTGGCCATGATTTTTTAAAAAATTCTGCATTATACCCATCCATGCCTGGTGCTTTATCACTTACTATCCCCTTCGATGCTTCATCTATCTCTTGGCTAGTAACTTCAGCAATCAGATCTTGCTGTTGTTGTTTTGTTAAAGTTGGCCCTTCCTTCATTACCCTCTTGTCCACAGCTGGAAGTACATAAGCACTAGTTCTCATTAAGCTTTTATAAAATGAAACTATCTCCTCCTTTATGGCTACATGTTCTGTTATGGTACTTCCTGATAATGTTGGTAGTTCCACTATTTGTTTTCTTTGTTGCCTCTCCTTTATCACTGCAAAAAAAGAACTTGTTGTTAGAATCACCAACCTTGATCCAATGTGCTCTTGCCTTTTGCTGCAGTATCTTTTCTTCCACCATTGACCATATTTCCAGCTTGTGCGACAATTCTTTTTCTTTCCCTTGCAGCAGGTCACTGTATTTACTCTGTAACTAGCTTTGAATGTGTTGAATGGTCTGCCTTGCTTGTTCTATCCTCTCTGCTACTCCTTTGAATTCAGCCTCATTAAGTTGTCTAAAATGCCTTTTCATCTTTTTGAGCTTTGTACAGATGCTCACCATCTTCCCTGATACTTTGTTATTGTTCCACTCTTCCCTTACTATCCTTTCAAACTCAGGATGGCTTGCCCATACATTAAAGAATCTGAAGGGGCTTTTGTTTAGTTTTCTAGGCTGCCTTATGTTGATAACCATGGGGCTATGATCTGAGATATAAGGCTCCCCATATTCAGTGATCAGGTGGCAATAGTTCATCATCCACATATCATTCCCAAACACCGTATCTATATGACTCCACACCTTCTCATCACCCTGCTGTTTGTTGGTCCATGTATAATAATCTCCTCTCCATGGCAATTCAGTAATACCAATGTCATTACAAAGCTCAGCAAAGTCCTTTATATCAGCAATTTTTACAGGCACTTTAGAAATTCTATCTTGAGTATTAAGGATGGCATTGAAGTCTCCCCCTTTTATCCAAGGCCCTGTTATGTTCTATGCTAATCTTTTCATGTGCTCCCACAACTGCCTTCTTTGATCTGCATCATTATGACCATACACCACTGTGAGGAAGCAATGCATCCCATTCTGTTTCCCAGAAACTAGGCAATGAATGAATTGGTCTTGGTTGTCTACTCGTTGAACTGTGTAAGCTTGTTCATCCCATATAACCCATACCCTTCCATTCACAGCATACTCATAGTTTGTTATTTTATGCCATCCAGGGACTATTCTATTAATCACCTTCCCTGCTTTGTCTTCTTTCACCTTTGTTTCAACTATCCCAGCCAGCTTGATATGTTTGTCTTTTATGTACTGCTTTATTTCTTTTTGCTTATATCTCTTATTCAATCCCCAAATATTTCAAATTAACCTAGTCATTGATGGATAATTATTCTACCTCCTAGATTAGGTAGTCTAGTTTCCTCCATTCTTTCCTCTTCATTCTGCAAAATCGGAAAGACATTTGTTGTAGTTATTGTTGTCCTTCCCAATGTCATTCTGCTATTGTTAGATAAAGCTGGCCACTCCTCTCTTTGGTCAACATATTGCATTTCTTTGGCTTTTCCTTTATTCTTTACTACCTGAGGTTTACCAGTAGTTCCAATAGATGCATTGTCATTGTCCTGTCTCATTGGTTGACTTGTTCCTTCCTTTAGATCTGTCTGCTGCTGTTGCCCCTGACCTTTGACTTGCCACTTTGTGGTAACATTCCCTTGTTTCTGTATTCCTCTGTACTGGTCTTCTTTGCTAACTTTCTTCTCCACTGTACAATCATGCCCTATCTTCATGCAGTTTATACAATACTGTGGCTTCCATTCATACTCCACCTGCAGCTGAATCTTTTTCCCTGATGATTCTTGCAATGTCAACTCTATTAGAAGCTTTTTTTGTCACATTAGCTTTCACCAGAATCCTTGCATAAGAGATTCTAGTCAGCTTTGCAGTGCATTCATCAGCAAAGAGAGGCTTCCCAATAGCACTTGCAAGTTTACTTAATGTCTTGTTACCCCAGTAGCTTATAGGCAAATTAGGGATAGTGATCCACAAAGGTATCTCCATCAGAAATTCTACCTTAATGTCAAACTCTGGTGTCCATTGCTTCAGAATCATAGAGCTGTCACACCTCCTTTTTCGCTACTACACCCGTAAGGGCGTAATAATGGAGTTTTTTCAATTGAAGAACAATCAGAACGAGAACTATTTATTAAGATTTCAGAGTCGCCACTTGGGAGATTAATAGTGTCCCATGTCACCGGTTGAATCGCGAACCGAGGAAATTATGACTCTATTAACAGTCTGTGAACCAAAAATCCAAGTAAGGAATTCTGTTAACCCGGGAGAAGGTGTTAGGCATTCCCGGATTCCGTAGTTCTAGCACGGTCGCTCAACTGTTGAATTTGATTTTATCTGATTTCAAAACATATTCTAACTTATATGACTTTTATTAGTAACCTGCTTTTATTTTTATTTTAATAAGAATTGCAACATCGTAAAAATGCGTCTCGAACCGCATCGCACCAGTGCACCCGTGGTTGTCAACACATTTCGACTCCGTTAAGATTTGGATTTGGGTCGCATCAATGCGCACCCGAGTTTAGGAAAGTATTTTAATTAAAATCGCGTCTAAAAGAATCTAACGCGTTATTATCTTTTGGGAGGGTCGTAAAATTTGCTAAACGACCCTTTTTGATCTTCTAAATATTTTTAAACCTTTATTGAGGGCCCCGTATTTTTTGCATTTTTATTGGGCGAGGATCGTCTCATTTTTATTTTAAAGGATCAACCTAAAAAGCGACTATATTTTCTGTTTTTATTTTGTCCCTAAAATAAAATAAAAGCCCCAATTAGTGGGCATGCTAATGTATTAATACTAAAGTGTTCAGACGAGTGGTGAATGTATCCAACGTAGCCCCAATAAAGCATTCAATGTGAGCTTGGGCTATTGGGCCTCGAGACTTGTCCCAAAGAAATGGACCTTGCTCAGCTTTACAAAAACTAGCCAGCCGCAGGCCCTTGCCCTGGCCCAAAAATGGCACTGGTTTGCAGACTGTGGCCCAATGTTAACTAAGGAAGACCACCGAACCTCTACTTTTAGCAAATCCCAAACCCAATGAAATTTTAACCTGATTTTAAGGCCATTGAGATTAGTCGAATTTATCCTAGCCACATTCAATAACTTGTGTGATAAAGGAACTACATACATTTGCCCAGATTAAAGGAATGGACCACTTTGATTTTCATTTCTGATTCAGATTGGATTCAAACAAATTAAATACCACAAATGCTTATAGAACTCAATGAACTACTATGAAATCCTGGACATATACATGGAAATCTAATACATGTCTACTGAATTTAAAAGACAATCAATTATTGAGATTAAAATTAAAAGGTTGATCGGTCATGAGTTCACGCGAAGGCATACACCCTGAACGAGTTTACTAATCTGATGTTTGGAAAAAAACAAAGCTAATTTCGACAGTCCGAATGTCTAGATTAACAATTGTGAACTCACATAATGAATTGAACTATACTACAATGTACTACTACTGATATGTAAATGAACAAGTTCCGAGTGAATCAGTCCATAAGTCCAGTTTAATTACAACACTCAACTAACAGGGCAGAAATTAACGGAATTAAGCTATGGATAAGTGCAAAATGTAAAGAGGATCAATAGGTAAAGAAACAGCGAGATTCCATTCCAAAATCATATGTTATATCACCACAGTTCAAGACATGTACCTGGAAAGCAAAGTGAAGTGTGAGTGAAGGAGATGAATCAACAACAGTAGTAAGCAATGATCAAATGCAGCCCAAAGAGATTCAGTAAGCCCAGAGATGTTTCAAAACCCAAATAAAACCAATAGATCTACTCAAATGAACATCAGAATGCCCAGAAATAGGATCAGCAATCAGGAAATGTGTAAATCAATCCCAAAACAGCATCAAATTATCCAAAATGAACCCAGAAATCACAGGCAAACAGCCACTGAACCACCAGCCATCTCAAACTAACCAGATTCAAATCGCCTTGATTCCAAATGCAGTCAAATTTCAGATACAGAACAGAGTCAGAGAAATTCGAATTATTTTTTATCCTAAGCGAGCTAAGGAGCTGAATTCCTGGCTCAAAATTGGATAATGAGCTAGAGAAAGGCAATGAAACAGTAATTTTTTAGGTTTTTTGGTTTTCTATTTTATTTTGTTTAGAAGAACTAGATCTAAAGTTCAGATTTGAAATTCAAATTGGAAACTCAGATTTTCAGAGATCATTTTTGGGGAAATTTTTATGGGTTCCCAAACTTCTCATTAAGGCATTGATGATGCCCTTTTATAGGCAAAGATGAGGGCAACCCTCAATTTCTATTTACACTATTGGTCCTTCTTTTTTATTCATTTTAGTCCTCTAGTTCTTAACTTGTTACTCAAGTTAGTATCCTAAATTAATGAAATATGCATTTAAACACTACTCTAGAAGGTCCTGGCATATTCTACCAAATTCTACCCTATCCCAAATACCTAAACTAACCCTGTATTTAAACTATATTTGCAGCTATAACCAAACAGATCCCTAAACTCTAATTTACCACATTGAAGAACAATCATTGAGCAAATTGCCATTATCAAAACTGAACCAACTTCGACTAATCTAACAACTAATTACTTGAACTAATCATGTTAGCATTTAACGATTAACAGAACAAGACACAATCAAACTAGAATTAAACTATACTAAAGAGCAAACAAAAATCAAATGACTGTTAATATTGAACCAAACCAAAACTAATCAGAATTTTACGAACTTATTCATTATTCTAATTAGACGAAGAATCAGAGAAGATAAAAAAAAAAGACGAGGACTCACGACTTCATTGGCCACTCGACTGTCCAACCTCGNCTTCAAATCTAGATTCGAGCCGTTCCGGCTATATTCGAGACCCAGGGTCCTAGGGGGTGTGTAGAGGAGGCCAGGGCAGTTTTGTGGTGTTAATTTGGGGCTGTTTGGCATACTTTGTGTTTTGGCCGGAAAAATTAGATCGGATATTCGACGAGATTGGCTACGACTCGAAGGAAGCCGGTTTGATATTTGGAATGAGGAAAAGAAAGAGAATCTGGGGTGTGATTTTAGGACGGATTGGCCATGGCGGCGTTCGCCGCCGGCGGTGGTTCCGGCGAGGCTAGAGATTGGGTACGAGGAAGGAGATCTGATGTCTCTAATGTTATGAAGTGTATTATTACATTTCTATACAAATCTTATGGAAAATCTGGACCGTTGGATGAATTAATTTAGACGGCCCAAATCTCTCACTCATTTAAACGGGGTCGTTTTGGGATTAATTGGACCGGTTGAGGATGGCTATTTGGGCTTGGGTTGTTAAAATGGACATTTCCCTTGGGCCTGGGTGGGTAAATTAATAATGGGCTCAATTCAACAGGCCTTTTCTTTTAATTTTCTTTTTATATTCACTTTATTTTATTTTCTTTTTTGTACTCTTTTTCATTTTTTGTATTTTTTTCCTAATTTTATAAAAGTAAAAATTAAAACAAATACCTAATAATTCGAAATTAAACTATTTAACTTCTAAAATTATTCAAAAAAACCTATTTAAAGATAAATGCAACAATTAACAATGAAAGTGCAAAGAAACTATTTTTTGTGATTTTCTTTAAATTTGTTCAAAAATAAATTAATACCTAATTAATACTAAAATGCGAAATTAAATCCTAAATGCAAATGCATATTTTTTGTATTTTTATATGGATTATCATGCAACTAATTAACACAAAAATGCAACAAAATTCATAAAAATTGTAAAATAATAAAGAAATCAATTATTTGAAACTTTTGGAATAATTTGCTTAAGGCAAAAATCACGTGCTCACAGTTGCCCCTCTTTGCCCGGAAACACGAAGAGTTTTCGTGCAAAGACAAGTGAGCGGAAACGAGCGATTTTTGCCCGTTCGCATATTCCGGGTGAAGCATTTTGAAAAAGATGACTGCACCCTGCTTCAGAGGCTGCCTACATATCCCGGGCTAAACAGGAATCAGGTCAGTGTAGTTCGGGAGTGTTTGGTAGCTGGGACTATCAGGAGCTATGATTTCACTACTGTTGCTACTTCTACTGCTCGCTGACCTCCTTATTACATCGTGGTAAAACAAAAGAAGCTAGCCTAAGCTATGATCTATGAGTTACAAAAGATCCTATCTATGTCTTCAAACTCGCTCTTGTGTTGCCCTGAACTAGTATCTTATGTTCTTCCAATGGAATTCTTGTTGTTGCCTTGGCGATGCTTTGCCATTCCTCTTGATGATGCTTGACTGCTACAATTTGAAAT